>JAJPUD010001210.1:44987-109854 GCA_023553655.1 Myrmecobius fasciatus | reverse complement strand
GTGAAGAGAGCCATATACACCCAGAGAGAGGGATGTGAAATGTGGACCACAACATAACATTCTCATACTCCTTGATTGATGTTTGCTTACATTGTGTTTCCTTTATCTGATATATCGTTTGTGTAGACAAGATTTTTCTTGTACAACAATGACAAGTTTGGAAATATGTATACATATATTCGATTTGCCAATATTTTAACATAATTAACATGTAGTGGATATCCTGCCATCTAGGGGAGGGGTGGGGAGTTGGGGGAAAAATTTGTAACGGAAAGCTATGTAAGGGTTATTGTTGAAGAATTACCCACACATAGGTTATGCAAAAAAAAAATTGAAAAAAATAAAATAAAATAAAAAAATGATCAGCAGGATGATTTCAGAGAGGTCTGGAGAAATTTACAGGAACTGATGCTAAGTAAATGAGTAGAACCAGGTGATCATAATACATGGCAACAGCAAGATTATATGATGATCAATTCTGATAGAAATGGCTCTTGTCAGCAATGAGATGATTCAGGTCAGTTCCAATGGCCCTGTGATGAAGAGAGCAATCTATACCCAGAGAGAGGACAGTAGGAAATGAATGTGGACCACAACATAGTATCTTCACTCTTTTTGTTGTTTACTTGCACTTTGTTTTCCTTTTTGCTCTGATTTTTCTTGTGCAGCATGATATTTGTGGAAATATGTATAGAAGAATTTCACATGTTTAATATATATTGGATCATTTGCCATCTGGGGGAAGGAGTAGGGAGAAGGGAGGGATAAAAACTGGAACACAGGGTTTTGTAGGGATGAATTGTTCCAGTTTTTGATAACTCTGTGGGTCCAGTTAACTAGCTCTCTAATTTGTCTAAATGTATTAGTTTAGGTCATATCTTTGTTTCTTGTCCATATACTTTTCAAATATTTTGCTAAAAAGCTGGGTTAACTTTGTTTACAACATTCTTAGGATTTACCAGTCTAGCAAGAAAGAGAGCAAGGAAGGAAAGCAGGAAGGAGAAAAAAGAAAGAAAAGAGTGCAAGTGAAAGAAAGAAAAAAGGAAGAAGTAAGAGGAGAGAGGGAGGGAGGGAGGGGATAGGGAAGGAAGAAGGGAAGAAGACAGAGAAGCTTATTCTGATTTAGCCTGTGCTTGAAGAAAGCATGTTTGCTCTTCAAAATAATTTCTTCCTTTTCTAAACATTTCAAGGTGCCTGTCATGGATTCGCAAAAATGAAGTACTTGGTTAAATATTTGAATGGGGAAAAGAGGCAACTTTAATTTTTAACTATTTCTCTCAGTATTTCTGCTGTATGATATTGGGCAAATCACTTCCCCTCTCTGACAATCAATTTCCCCATGTATTGAATGGGAGGATTGATTCTAATGGCCCTGGTTTCCACATTATAGTGATTTGGAATCTCAGAACTGGGAAGGGACTTTAGAAAACATATGGTCTAGCTCCTATTTAAAGCAGAAATATTCCTCTATAGAATCATTAACATTTGCTTGAACAAGTCCAGTGATAATCGCATAGGCCCTTTCTATCCAAGCAACACGATTCTATTGTTGCACATCTAATTGCTAGGAAGTTTTTCGCTATAGGGAGCCAAAATCTGCTTCCCTGAAACTTCTACCCAATGTTCTTAGTTATGTCCTCTGGACTATCTCAGAAAAAGCTTAATTCTTCTTCCACATGACAACCCCGATTCTTCTCTGGGCTAGTCCTCCCCAATGCTACGGTTCCTCCGGTTGCAAAGCAACGTGAAGGGCCGGTGCTCTGGAACAGTGAGTGCTCAGAAAATTAACACTTGGAGGAGAGAGACCAAGACTCTAACACAGCCGCCGCCACCCCCTAGTCTTCAGAGCTGACGTAGGGTTAGTCGCAGGGCTGGAATGGGTTATGTGGTCTTCAGGGAGAGAGCTCTGCAGAGCAGATGGCAACCTGGGTCTGGGGGACAGAGCAATGTAGCTAAAAGCTTCATGGACAGAGCCTGGAACCCCTAGAAAGTGGATCCACACGCACACAGAGAAAGATTTTTACAGACAGGGGCAGCAGAGCAAAACTCAAGGGACCCTCTGGACTCATCTGCCCGGCAGGTATATTAGGCCGAGGTGGCTTCTAGCCTCTCCCCTTTACCACATCCTTCTGTCCTGGTTCTTCACAAGCCAACAACACCTGCAGCACAAAAAGCCCCTGGGCTCAGAGCAACTTCCCCCCAGCGGCAGATTGCTCCTTAGGGAGCGCGCCCTGGTTCCGAGCACCCGCGCGCGCTTCTCTTCTCCCTCTGCCCCCCTTCTCCCAATACTGGGCACGCGCCCCTCCCCACAAACTCTCAGGCTGGAGGAGACGGCTGCGGCTGCTGCGCGCGCTCCTCGCCCGGGACTAGGACTGGGCTCGCGCCACGCGCGTGCCGCTCGTTCGCTCGCCTGGAACCTGGGCAAGCCTTGGAAAGAGCAGAAGCAGCGGTCGCTGCAGGGAGCTGCAAAAGGAGGGGGTCAGGAGGCGGGAGAGAATCCAAGAAGCTGCGTCGGCAGTGGCTTGTGGGTCCCTGGGGCTACGGGAGTGAGACGTGGGACTAGGGGTTAACTGTCTTTGGATGCAGCCCGCTTTCTTGGAGTGGGAGTCCTAACTAACCCTTCCTGTCCCCGCAATGCCCCTTAGCTGCAATCAGACTGGTCTTGGCGGGAGCAGCCGCTCCTAGCGGCCGGCGGGACGGCGCGAAGCGGCCCCAGACCAACCGGGCCCATCACGTGCAGCCGCCTCGGACGCGCCGAGGCGCTGCTCGCCGGGGACGTGGAAAACCCGGGTCCTCCCCTGAGGGCAGCGGCCGTTCCCATGGTGAAAGGTAGGCGCTTCGGGCGCTTGGGCTGGGGTTGTGAGGGGCCAGTGTACCTGAGCCAGAGGACTTGGAGCTGGAAAGAGTGCATGCCCTGGGGCCGGAGCAGATGGGGCTGGCGGACGTAGGAGATTGGAACGCCTAGGGAGCTCTCTTGGGTTTGGGCCCCCCTGCACGCTTAGCATGTCCCGCATCCCCCCTTTGCTAGCCAGTCTGCAGCAGGGTCCCGGCTGCTCCCGCTCCCCGGCCCACCTGGGCCTGGGGCCGAGGTGGCAGCCAGCCCGAGGTGACCTCGCAGCCCCGGCTGGCGCGCGCTCAGAGATCTAGAGCAGACGCTGCAGAGGCTGGCAGCCCCAGGGAGGAGAGGGGAGGGGACGGGAGGAGAGGAGGCACTTGAGGGTGAAAGCGTTTGCATGCGGGCCACACTGTCTCATACGCCACATTCCCCCAAACTGCAGACTGATTGGGAGGCAGGAAAAGTTTCCCAAGGTGGTGACAGTGGAAGACTGCTCTTTATCTAGAGCCAGGAGCTTTTCCTGATAGCTCAGTTTTGTGGTCCAACCTTCCTTGCGGAGCATCAAGGCCATGAAAAAGCATTTTGCTTTTTTTTCCCCATCTGGAAAGAACCGACCCTCAAAGTAGCAGAAGCCAGAAGAGAGTTTACAGGTCTCGATTATCCCTTTACTTTCCCCAGGAGCCCCCTCCCTTTCCTTACAAAGAAAAGACATCCTTTAAAGGTGATCTTTGTATACTTCCACAAACAGGATCAAATCTCTATATGCTGCTGACATAGGACAAGATATTTAAGTGTACAAGGTCATTAGATCCAATTTCAAGGAGAGAAGGAGGCATTTCCAAAGGTCACGTCAACTATTTTACCTGCAGCTTCATTGGAAATGGCCTCTTCCTACTCCTCCCTTCCCAAAAAAAAGTGGCACCAATAACAGCAGATTCCTGTTGGGTCTATTGGGTATCTTTCTCTCCGGGGGAACTGTCCCAATCACACTATGCCAATCCCCAGTACCCTATGGGCTTATACTGGCAGATGAGGAAGCTTCCAAGCAGTGGGAAGGATCCAAGCTGAAAAAAGTTTTGGCTGCAGAGAAAGGAGTTGACTTTGTCTTTTCCACCTTCTTGCTTTTTATAATTAAAGATAAGATCCTTAAAGCATTTGAGGTTGAATGCATGAAAACTGCAAAATAGGTGGTGGAGGATAGACCTTCAGGGGTGGGCAAAGATTCCTCCCTTTTGATCAGAATATGGTGCTTTTTAACCCTTTTATAACTGGGCCCAAGCACCTTGAAGAAACTGTGCTCACCCAGCCAATTGCATTGTGATTGGGGATTCGGTTCAGTTTCTTTCCTAAAGCTATTTTACTGACCAAGCAGATTCTGTGGCAGAAAAATTAATTAGCTGACAGGAAAATGCCTTTAGAGGTGGATCCAAGTGCTTTCCAACCTGAACTGAGAATGAGATTGGAAAACCAGTATTTGAAAACAGGCTATTTTCTTGGGTCTGGTGAGTGATGGGTACCTATAGAGCTAGAAAGTGGGTGACTTTTAGGATGAACTCTTCCTCCTGTATTAACCAAGTCCAAGAAAACCCAGCCTTTTAAGTAGGGGATTATTAATCTGGGGTCCACAGACTTTGGGAGTTAGATTTCTTGGGAAAGCGTGTGAACTTGGAATTTATTACATTTTAATATAATGTAGAACTAACCAATCTCATCCCATTCCCTCCCATCCCAATATAACTGGTTTTCTTTGAAATTCTTTAAGTTTAATTTTTGTATTTAAAAATATTATTCTAAAAAGATATTGATAGGCTTCACCAGACTGCCTGAGGAGTCCACAGAATAAGGTTAAGAACCCCTCTTTGAGCCAGATATTTGATACTATATTGACAGTGGTAGTTTCTTCAATTCAAATCAAGTAGGGTTTATTCCATGACTTCTGCAGGGGAGGCATTGTTCTGGGTCTAGAGGAATATACCCAGGAGTTGAGGAGGAAAAATGGCACTTGGAGAGCTGGGGATCAACTACAGCTTTCCAGCAGGACTTTTCCTAAACGATGCCTCTCACCTGCAATGAACATACCAGATATTGCTATCAAGGGCAGCTTTTAAGGATAAATAGAATCACAGAATTGGACAGAGATGTAGTCCTACCCCTTTGCTGTAGGGAAGGGTTAAAAAGTGAACAGAGGTTGGGGGCAGATCTATTTATGGGCATCAGGGCTATTTTCATACCAGCTGGCAAACTACTTTCTCCCCTCACTTATCACCTCTTTCAGTGACTGTGGGCCTCTTTCCCATATCCTAGAACCATAGTACGAAGACAACTAGCCTCAGACCCCCCAATGAGGCCTCAGAACCCTTAGAGAAGTGCCACCAGCTTGCTTTCTGGTGCTACTGATTGTGAAAGGCATCGGGATCAGCTCCTATAATTAGAGCTCTGGGCTCAGGCATGCTGGGCTTTCAACAGTAGAACAATGGCATTGGAGAGCATAGCTAGCAGTAATTACTGTGCTCAGGAGGGTAAAAGGGGGAGCAAAATTACTGAGAGTGATTTATTACATCTCAGTAAATTACATCTGACTTTAAAACTCTGGGAGCAGGAGGGAAATGGGAATAACAACTATACCCTCATCGCCTGCTATTTCCCTGTCTGGGAATGCAGCTTACAAAGATTTGCCTATTTCCAAAATATCTATTCCTTGTTCCACCAAAGGAAAGGGAGATTTGAGGTAGGGGAATTGAGATGGGGGGGATTGATTACATCCAGAAACAAGGCAACAATTCTGAAAAATATGAAACACCAGTACTGGCATTTGGTTTACTCCATTGTGTTGGACTTTAAAACCATCATTGTCTATTCTAGGAGACCTATCTCCCAAGTGGTTGAGGATACTGATTTGAGCAGCAGCAATCCCCAAGTCCTGTTGCCTTAACTCTTGTATTTTACTGCCAGAAACAGGCCATCGAGAAGAGCTCATAGAACTTGTGATATCATGGCTAGATGGGATTTTTGATCTAATATAGAGTGTCAGAACTTCAAGGGACATTAGAATATAGAATGTGGAACTAGAAGACCCTAAAAATCATCAAGTCCGTTCCTTTCATTTTTTAGATGAGGAAGATGAAGCCCAAAAAGAAGAGGTATTTTGAAAATGATAAAATACCACATATAAATAGGGATAGGATCTGGATCTGTAATTTCTTTGATATAAGAAATCAGAAAGGAAACCTTTCTGATTGAGGAAACTAACTCTATCCATATAGACTGACACTTTTTTCCCCCAATTGAATGTCTTAGACAACTCTGAGAAGTTAATTGATTTACTTAAGGGTCACACAGCCAGATGAATCAGAAGTAGGTCTTTCTGATTTTGAGACCTGCTCTATATCTACACATTGCCTCTCACTACATATACATTTGTTCTAAGTCACACACTTAGTGGCTGAATGCATATCACAAACAGGTTTTCTGACTAGTCCAGGAGGACAGGGTGTTCCCTACATTTGAAGGAGAAAATAACTCCTGCCACAAAACTTTATATTGACCACTGCTTGGCCACAATTGGTCAAGGTGAGATGGATGTGAAGTTAATCAGTTTGGTTTAGTCTGGGAGGAAGTTTGCAGCTGGTTTCACAGCTTTCTTTACCGTTCAATAGTTGGTTATTTTGCCCAGTGTTTTCAAAAGCAGTCAAAGTGTGGATCAAATCACACAGTGTGCACCCCATAAAGTAGGAATCATGTAAGAGGAAGGACAATTGCAAAGAGTTGAAGTTGAACCATGGTTAAGCTATCCTTAGAATGTCACAAGTATCTTGAGGGCTTCAAATTTTTTCAAGTACTTTATTGGGATCTCTTTTTACTGATCACATACTGCCTGGTATCATACTCCTATTAGACTTTAAGCTCGTTGGAGTAGGAATTCTTTCTGCTGTATTTCTGCAGTATTTTGACCACTCATAGTGCCTTCCACATAATAGGAATTCCATGACTGCTTGTTGGATTCAATTGAACTGGGGATTCTGAATCCTCTAGTTATGTGAAACAAGACCTTGGTGGAGAGAAACAGAAGACAGATATCATAGTTTGTTTACTGTAGGAGGTAATTTATCTCCTTTCCCTCTGTTTTTCCTCCAGGATAATGATTCTGTAGAGTTTGCTCTAGTGGAACTTGGGGCAAATCTTAGGACAATGTGACATTTCTCTCTCAGTGACATTTAATTGATTGATGGGGAAGTTCCTGAATGCATCCATATAGCTATCTCAGTTTGCAAGCTTTTTTTGGGTTTTAGGAATTATTGAAAAATTTTAGAATAATTGAAAATCTGGCATATCCACGCTGTAGCACTGTCTACTATGGTATGGAATGCCTGGTAAAACAGTCCTGCCTTGAATATGCTCAAGGTCCCTTAATTTAGCAGGTTCACTACAAAAACAAAACAAAAAAATCTTTTATAACAGTTTTCTCAATAAAATGCTTCCATGACATTTATTCCAGATTAGCTTTTAGAGATTCCACAGTATAATTGCTAATAAGATAAAATGCATGATCTCTTTCATCTGAATTTTTCAATAAAAGAACTTTTTAAATCAAAGAGCATCCACCAATTTTGAGTTATCATTATTTTTTTCATCCTTATTATTTTCCTTCTTCTCCTTTTTTCTCATTTTCCTGTTTCCTTTACAAGAGTGACCTAAGTGTCTTGGAAAGGGTTATAGAATAGGGCTTAACTCAAATAACTTCCTCTGATCTTTTGGCATTAACTTGCTATCAAGAATACTCAGTAAAACAGAAGAAAGATTTGTAAAGGAAAAAAAAAACATGAGGTTTCAAAGAAAGAGCATACTGAATTTACATCCATTTTGAGTCCCAAGTCTAATGCTCACCATTTTACACTTACCCTCACTGGATCTTAGTTTATGCAGCCAAAAAAAAAAAAATGAATGAATGAATGAAAGAAAAAGGAGGAAATTGGACCAGAGTAGGAGATTTTTTACTTTTTTTATGTCATGGACCCCTCTGGCTGTCTGGTGACACTCATAGCCACTAGACTCAAATAACTGAAGGAGAGAGTGAGGCTGATGACTAAATCCAGTGGATTCACAACACCTTCCTGAAATCATTGCTCCCCTTTGAGAACAAAGGACCAACTACAAACAATGGACCCCTTCTCAGAATAATGTTTTTAAATATACAAGACAAAACACATTTGATTACAAAGAAAACTAATAGCATTGAAATACCATTTTCTTTTTATTTATTTATTTATTTTTCTTTTTAACGTCATTTATTAAAGCTTTTTGTTTGCATAACATATGTATGGGTTGTTCCTCAACATTGATCCTTACAAAGCTTTCCGTTACAATTTTCCCCCCAGTCCCCTCCCCTCCCCTATATGGCAGGAAATCCACTACATATTAATTATGAAATACCATTAAAAAAACAAGTTCCCAGACCTCAGATTAAGAAGCTTTTGATTAGATGATCTCTAGGATCCTTGCCAGGCCTAACAATTCATCACCCTGGCATTGACCCTCATCCATAATCAACATTTTGATCCTAATCTCCAACTCTTCCTTTATTTAAAAAAAAAAACATCTCCAACCACATTGCACTATTCACTCTCCCTCAAACATACTTAGTACTTTCCTACATCTGCATCTTTGCTCCTGTTTTCCTTCTAAATACTTTTTATTGCCCATTATTGAAATACTGCACATCCTTCAAGATCTAGATGAAGTGTCATATCTTCCATTAGGACATCCTCGATAATCAAAGGGTTTTCTCCCTCCTCTAGTTGAGGGTGGGCCTTATGGTCCTAGAACAGAGCAAATCTCAGTGGATATTGAACTCACAGGAGTCCTTGGTAGGCAATTTACCTGCCTTGCCTCTCAGACTGCCTGAGGATTGTTTCTATTTCATCTCCTAGTGAAGTTCACACCAGATTTAACCTTTCAGTCCTTCTAAATTAGAATGCTGGAGCATCTCTCAGAAAAGGGACTCCATCCATTTCCTCATTCAACATAAATCCCTAGCACATCAAGAAGTGACTTGTCCCTTGCTCCAAGGCTGTTATTAAAGAGACCAAATCTTGTTACATTTTCACTGTGACAATATTGGATCACCAGCCAATTAACTTGTCCTTGGTGTGTTCCCCCAAACCAACAATGTTACTTACAAGTGTCTGGTTTTATCATTATTAGAATCAGGGATGCTCCCTAAACAGGGAGGCCAAAACAATTGCAGTTAGGGGGCATCTGGATGGTAGCTAAATGGCATCATGAAGAGAGTGCTGTGCCTGGAGTCAGTCTGGCCTTAGACACTTACTATCTGTGTGATTCTGGGCAACTCTTTTAATAGTATTTGCCTCGGTTTCCTCAGCAGTAAAATGAGCTGTGGAGAAGAAAATGGCAACTCACTCTGGTATCTTTGCTAAGAAAACCCCAAAAGGAATAATGAAGAGTTGCCTGCAATGAGTGAACAATAATAACAACAAAACTGCAGGAATCTAGTAAAGAATGGATAAAGTTACTTTGCTTTGCCAGCTGAATAGGAAATAGAAATTCTGAAAACAAGTGTTACTTCTTCAATAGTATTCTACTGGTTAGAAGGATTTAATTCAATAAACATGTCTTTATCTCTATGTGCTAGGCACTGTGCTAAGCATTGAAGATACAAAAAGAGGAAAAAACAGTACCTGCCTCCAAGGCTTACAATCTAATAGGGGAAACAACATGCAAACAAATATATATAAAACAAACTATATCCAAGTTAAATAGAAAATAATTAGAAAAGGGAAAACATTGAAATTAAGAGAATTTGAAGACTGTAGAAGGTGGGATTTTAACTGGCACTAAAAGAAAGCTAGAGAAATCAGTAATTGAAGGGAAGGAGAAAGGGCATTCCAGAGAGAGTTGATTTCAAAATCAGAACGACTTGGCTTGGAATCCTGCTTCTGATACAAGGGAGACAGCCAGGACAGTGCCCAGAGCTGAGAGATGGAGTGTTTTGTTCCTGGAACAGCCAGGAGTCTAGTGTCATTGAATTGAAGAGTTCATGTTGGGGAGTAAGGTATAAGAAAACTGGAAAGATAGGAAGGGAACAAAGATAGGGGGAAATGGAAGGATATTACTAGGCTCTCAAGGACAGTTTGTTCAAGTCCAAGGTCTTAGATGTCTTAACTTTATATATTGGAGATTTCCCCAGACATCTTAAACTTCTCTTTTTTTGATCTCTTATAGGCATGTTCTCTTGAATTTATCTAACACCTTTCTTGGACCAACTTAAAAATAATAAACACATGTTAGTAATTAACAGGACAAGTAAAATACTTTTTTTTCTAATTGTTCTGCACAACTTGTATATTCTATTTTATTCATCTTTTAGTGGGTATATCTCTTGTCTTTCTAACTAGACTATTAGCAGGTAGGGATCATGGATTTTCCTCTGGTTATCAATTCCATAGCACTTAGTGTAGGTCTGAAACATGGAACTTTCCTACTTAAGACTTGCTACTTGAATCCTTATCATAGAATGTGAAACCTGAAAGGTTTATCAGAGGTTGTAATTGAGAAAGAAGCTCCTCTGTAATATCCTCAACTGGTTAGCCAATCTCAGGAGACCTGCACAGATTCAGGAACTCACTACTTGTCAATGGTTACCCATTCCACTTTCGGACAGTTTTCATTGTTGTTGGGATTTTGGTAGGATAGTGTCATGATGACAGCAATGATCCTTTAAGAGGCACAGCATGGCCTAGTAGAGAGAGAACCTGTCTCAAAATTAGGAAGACATAAATACTGTTCCTTCCCTGGTACATATGGCTATGTGGTCCTGGACAAATCCCTTAATAAATGATTTTCAGTCACTTGACTGACTGACTGACTAAAAATCTCTCAGTACCCTAGGCAAGGACTCTGACATGAGAAAAGACCAAAGGAGCCTTTTATTAATTATGTGCTAGCCATAATTAATAAAATGATTCATTACCTAGAAATTATGCCTCTTGAACTTTTCATATATCATATGATAAGAGTACAAACCTGAACCCAAAAGACTAAAATTCCAGCCCTATGCCCAATCATGTACTCTAAAAATTATAAATATATATGTATGTGTGTATACATATATATACATATATATACTTTATGAGCTAAACTTTATCTATATATGACTAAAACAAATATGTATTCATTTTTAAATGTTTTAAATAAATCATATAAAAATACTCCAGACAAATCTCTTAGACTTTAAATTATAGAGCAAGTGTTAATCTGCATTGGTAGAGGGAGTGTCCCTACTGGAGTTCTCTTCACCGATGAAATTACAGCTCTGGACCCTCCCCCCAAAAAATACTTCTGAGGGTTTGTGATCCTTTATCCCTGAAGGTATTCCCTCCAGTGGTGCAGTTTGTACCTACATCTTGTGTGACTCTTGCCCATATCTTCTCAAAAATGCCCCTTAAATGGGGCTCCAACATACTTCCTCTAGGTCTCACCTTTTAGGAACTAATTCATTGTATAAGCTATCCATCTCATCTCTTTTTTTTCCCACATAATTGCTTTATCTATTTTATAATAATTTTTATTTAGCACTTGAAATTTTACAAGGAACTTTTCTGAATCAAACAATTAAGTGACGTAGATAGAGTGAGGATTATTATCTACATTTTAGATAAAGAAGCTGAGGTTCTGGGAACCCCTAAATTATCTGTCCTAGTCAGACAACTTAGTAAGTATCTAAATCAGGATTTGAACCCAGGTCTCCTGAATCCAAGTTCAGTATCTCTCTGTACTAAATTATTCATTGAAAGCTTGCCTTTGGAGCCAAGAGTAAACCTAATTTTTCTTTCTCCTGACAGTCCTTTAAATATTTAAAGATGATGATCATACCCCCATTCCTCTCCCCAGTTCTTCTCTTTTCTAAATACCCCCAGTCCCTTCAACTGATCCTCATACAGTATAGTCTCTACTTTCCCCACCTTCCTTTGAACATACTTCAATATCAAGCATTTTTACAAGCCCATGTTAGCTCAGGAAAGTTGTGTCTACATAGCATTGAAACAGTTAGACACTTTGCTCAGAACTAAGTGCTGAAATAAGTGAAATGAAAAAAAAAAACCCAAACAAACAATTAGTCAAGCTTCCTGCTGGGTGTCTTATAGACAAAACATAAAGGCATTGATAGTTAAAATGTGTCACTTTACCACTGGCTGCTTTAGTATCACACAAAGTCAAGATGATCTCTTACCGTGGAAGAATGAGAGAGAATTTGTTCCTGTAGGAAAGAGCGGGAGATAGGCATTTGTTAGGCATTGCAATTCAGCCAGAGGAAGTGTACAAATGCCATGCCAATTCATGGCTGAATTGAGGAGGGATAGGTAAGGGGGAAGAGGTAGTATTCCACTCAGAATAAAGCATCTCTTCATCTTTAATTTATAAATATAGTTTTCAGAGCTCAGAAAACCTTCTGCCACCTTCTCTACTTATGCAAATCCTATTCATCCTTCAAGTATGAATGAATGAATGAAATCCAGCCTTTCCTGAAGTGAAATCTTCCCTGACCTCTTAGTATACAAATAGAAGGAAGGAAACAAGCATTTATTAAGAACCAATTACATACCAATCACTGTGTTAAGGGTTTTTTTTAAATATCTCATTTGATCCTCAGAACAAACCTGGGAGTTAGGGTATTATCGTTGCCATTTTACAGCTAAGGAAACTGAGGTAGACATTAGGTTTAGCTGATCCAAGGTCACTCAGCTACCAAGTGTCTGAGGTTGGATTTGAACTCACGTCTTCCTTTCTCAGAAAGCCCAGCCCTCTATCATGCTATCAACTGTCTCTAGATTTCTCACCCTCTCATAACACTTAATAACTGCACCTTCAGTAGAATTGTGGAATATCAGAGTTAATATGGATTCATAGTACAGATGAGGACACTGAGGCACAGAGAAGGGAAGTGGCTTGTTGCAGGTCACACAGGTAGCTAGTAACAGAACCAGCACTTGGATAAGAGGTCATTCCTCTCAGTCCAGTGTTCTTTCTCCAGTACCATGCTTTGACACCAAATAAGAAGTTGTCCCAAATATTTCTTTAGTATTGTTGAATCAGACTTTGCCTTGTTTTTTATTGAATTTTTCAATGCAAACGCCAGATTTCCAGTTAGATTGGCATTCTGTGGCTGAGACTAGGCTAGTGTATAGTAAGTGCTTAATGCACATTGGTTGGTTGGATGTTGCTAGTGCTAGGAATAAGGGATGTGAAAAGCACTGCTCTGCAGAGAACTGAAGGCATTCAAGAATAACTATAATAACAAGGGCATAATGCCTGCTATGTGCCAGGCACTATGCTAAGAACTTTATGATTATTATCTCATTTGAGCCTCACAGTAATCCTGGGAGAGAGGTGCCATTTGTTGTTGCTGTTCAGTTGTTTCAGCCATGCCTGACTCTTTGTGACCCTGCTTGGGGTTTTCTTGACAAAGATACTGGAATGGTTTGTCATTTCCTTCTCCACTTAATTTTTTACAGATGTGAACTGAGGCAAAGAGGGTTAAGTGACTTGCCCAGGATCACATAGTTAATTGTCTGAGGCTGGATTTGAACGCATCTCTTTCTCACTTCAGACCTAGTGACCTACGGATCACATTACCTCTAAGGATAGTAATAATTCTCTCAGAGCTTGCTTTCCCTGCCTTTACCCTCTGTACTTAAGCTCAGATTCATTTTTTTCCTCCAACATATACATGCTTTTGAATAAGCCTGAGATTACCAGATACCAGAATATTGAAAGGACTATCAAAGGTAGAAAAAGAAGTCCTACTAGGATATACACAATCTCTCCCACTGCCTACCCCACACCCTTGCTCAAAAATAATCTTTGAGAAAAGCTGGGAATGATAAAAAGAATTCCTCCTAGAAGCAAAATATTTTAGTGAAAATGAATACTATGGAATTCAGCATGGTTTAATATGATTTTTTAAAAGCTCCAATTTAAAAAAAATTATATCAAGTATATTTCAAATGCTGAACACAAGATACAGAAGAGAAAGGAAGAACACATCTCTGAATGAAGCCTCTTTATCCTAAAACCTTGTAAATGCATTCATTCATTTAAGAGCCAATTACCAGATACTTGTTATGTGCTCCCCAAGTATAGTAGACATAGGAAGAATATAAAGAAACATAGGACATGGTCCTTACCCTTGAAAAACTTATAATTTACTTAGGGAGAGGAGACTCACATGAATAGAATCATAAAGGATTTCACAAGATATGTAGTTATAGAAACAGTATTATATGAGTGTAGAAGCCCTGTGCTCTGAGATGGCCAGGAAGGTATTCATGGAAGGGAACAGGAGCTGGACTTTGAAGCAGAGCAGGATTGGGTTTTTAGTAGGTGATGGACAGGATACACCAGACCAAGGAAGAGACATGACATGAGATATAAGCAAAGACAAAGGTGTGAAAGCAAAACTGTGGCTGTTGTGTTAGGGAGATGATCAATAGATATCTGATAACCAGAATGCACCAAACTTGGCCAAAAGGCTATCGCCTCTATCATTTCACCTGTATTGTTGCATGAGGAGAATTTAGATAGTGAATTCTTTCATCTGTTTGAATCTTAGGACCGAGAAGACAGACCCAAATTTGGAGTTGGGTTGTAGTTGATTCATTTTTCAGTTGTGACCCCATTTGAAGTTTTTTTAAGCAAAGACACTTCAGTAGTTTGCCATTTCTTTCTCCAGCTCATTTTACAGCTGAGGAAATTGAGGCAAACAGGTTTGAGTGACTTACCCAGCATCATATAGCTAGTAAACGTTGAAATCAGGATTTGGACTAAGGGAGATGAGTGTTCTTGACTCCTGGCAATCGATCTTTTGGGACATCTAGCTGCCTCTGGGAGATGGGAGGAAAGGCTATTTAGGTAATCCATAAATGTTCAAGTAGCCAGATTTGCATATCGATGGGAATAGATGTCTAGTATATCCTCATCTTTAAGGCAGATTTTTTTAAACTTCTGTATCATAAAATATTTCTCATGCATTTCTATAAAGATTTCACAGGAGCTATACCCAAGATATGCAGAGTGATTTTTTTTTTCTTCCTAGGAATTAGGAGATTTTGATATAGAGGAGTTACAGATGCTAAAAAGCACCTATTGAGGGATACAATTGCTAACATTCTTAGGCATCTCCTTTATCTCACCAGCAGCAAGAACACAGCAAAATCAATACACACCTCTAGTGTTCCATCTTATTATTTTGCCAAACATGACATTATAGTAAAATTGGCAGTTGGGGATGAGAGGGGAAAGGGAGAATATCAAGGGAGAATGTTTAACTAAATACCAGTAAGAGACAGTGAATACAAGTAGCAACCCTTGGAAAATGTTATTAGTATCTTTTTAACATTTGTCAAGGGCCTCACCTAACAGTTGTTTGAAATGTCATATTTACATCATGTTTTCCAATTTCCTTTGCTTGGTATTTGAAGTTAAAAGTTTACAAATGCAATTTCACCAGTTACAAGAGGTTTTAAAGGGACATTAAGGAGCTTTTTTAAGACAGAATAAACATATATCTTCCCCCTCCCCACCAAGTTCAAAGCAGATATTCCCTTCATACGTTCTACTCTCTTTATGCAGTGCAGACAACTTTTTCCTATTGACTTCTGTACTAGGAGAACCAGGAAAAGGCAAGCTGATGTTTCTCAAAAAGAAATATAAGATTTTGAGTGAGTACTTATATTTACTTCCTCTTCAGGTTCTTGTCTTCATATATTTTAAGGCAAAAATTTATCTTGGCTTAAGGGTGGCATCTGTGCTGTGCTTCTGTTTGAACTGCAGGGGAGTACTCAAAGGGTAAGTAGGAAGAGGAAGCAGGGATTGACTAGTATTCTGCAAGAAGAAAATAATAGCTTCATGATTATAATAGAGGGTGTTCTAAAATTATATAGATGTAAAAGTTTCTCCTATTTACCTGTACTTAGAGTTAGCTTAGTTAAAAAAAAATCCTCATATAAAAAGCTTCTGTCTTGATTAGACAACATTTGCAAAATTTAAAATTATAAGAACAGACATAGAGACTCAATTTGAAGTGGAAAGGAGTCTTTGAAGGAAAAGAAAAGTATAATATTTTGTAAGAAAAATAACAGTTTCATGCACAATACAGTTTTGAAAGCTTCTGTTATTTACCTGTGTTTAAAATTTGTTTAGCTTAAAAAACATTCATTATGCAAAAAGCTTCTGTCTCGGTGAGACACCATTTACAAAATTAAAAATAGTCAGCTTTAATTTTATCTTCATGGAACTCCCCACTCATAAGTTTACCCACTAATTGCTGAACAGGTTTTCAATTCAGCTAATATGCAAGTGCGATAATGTGTCCCCTTGAATTATCTGTTGTTATTTTTTCTCAGCAATGAATCATCTCTTATGTTACCACAGCATCTTTCCTCCAAAGGGTTTAAGGCATTTTATCCACGTATCAGAATGAAATAAGGAGAGAGGACTATGGTTTGGGGATTGTGGTTGTGCCATAGAATCCTTTGGTGGACAATTGATGTGTGCATATGTGTATGATACAATCTAGGTTTGGAATGAAGGATATTTATTGGATATAGGTACTGCTAGTGAGTGAACACTGTTTGTGAATGTGCATTTCATGCCTTAATAAGCCCTTGTACCATGTCTTATACCCTGGGAAAGGCATCACTCTCCACTTCTAAAGAGATTATGTCCAAAGCCTAGCTGACCTTTACTGTATGGGTGGCCATAATTAAGTCACTTCATTTCTTAGATCCTAAATTTCTTCACCTGAAAAATTAAATAGATCATAGTTGCAATGCTTAATTCACAAGGTAGTAAAGAAAGCCTTTTGTAAACCTCAGAATGCTATAGAAATGTGAGCTATTATGTGAGCTATTACAGGAAAATTGTGTATTGTTCTATGGCAGTGCTGCATGGCACAGCTCTAAGACCAGCAGTGAAGAGGAATTTAAATAATCAGATTGTAATTCCATTGCTAGATTCTAAATTAGCCAGGTCTCAGGGGTTAATGCTGCCATTCTTGAGGAAAGCGCCTCTGAATATTCAATGACTGTTACTTCTTTTTTTTTAATCATTTCATCTGCTGGATGGACCCTTTTAACAACACACCCGCGCACATTTAAAAATGGCTGAGCTCACTTTTTTTTTTTTAAGGGAAAATTGATAAAGTAAAAATTGCTCCAGGCAGGAACTTTGCTTCAACCTCCACCACAAAAGACTGCTTCAGGCAGAAAAGTTGCACACAGAAGTTTATAATAGAACCGCTGAGTCAGTCAGCACAACAAAGACCTGCCTAGGATAAGGGGAAGGGTCTCTGGAACAACGGGTCAATAAGACCTCTACTGTTCAAAACCTCAGAACAACATGCTAGGTCTAGCCATTGTGTATGAGAACTATAGATTTTGTCATTGGTTGTAATGTTGTAACTGGTCCTTATTTGTACTCAGCTAAGGACTGGGGATTATCTTTG
Source organism: Myrmecobius fasciatus (assembly GCA_023553655.1). NCBI lineage: Eukaryota > Metazoa > Chordata > Mammalia > Dasyuromorphia > Myrmecobiidae > Myrmecobius > Myrmecobius fasciatus. Next base: position 92,500 of record JAJPUD010001210.1, on the reverse strand, counting down.
GAAGAAATAAAAAACCAAGAGTCTTTGGTATCACTCTCTTCTTTCTCAAATGAAAAATGAGCAGAATCTAGATTATATCTTAGCTAGGTGCTCATTTCTAGAACAAAGGAGATTCAATTTCATTATCCTGTGTTGGGTGAAAAGTTGAACTATATGACCTCTAAGGCTTAAAAATCCCCTGAGGTTCTAAGATTCTAAGATCTTTGGTCAGATTCACTTTAATAATATATAGTTTACCAAACATTTTCGTATTCTGTTGATGTTTCCCCTTCTCCCAGAAAAATGTCCTATATACTTTTAACCATTCCTAATATGAGGGTTTTTAGATTTATTTAGTATCCTGATTGTCTTTTTCTAGACAACTTGCTGATGTCCTCCTTGGAATGTTTTGTTACTTTCTTTTCCTTCTGTTGGCAAAGGTGCCCAGTTATAGAGCTTATTTTAACAATTGCCAGAATCAACAGATTCCAAACGTTGTGGCTTTGATGTCACAGAGACAGTCAAATCTTTAACCATAGGCAAGACCTAACTCTGAGAAGATGTACTCTAATGATGTGCCAGTAAAACTTATGGACCACATAATTAGGTCTAGGTTTACATGGACTGAGTTGAGTTTTGAGAGGTGATTCTTACATATCATTTTTGGATTCATGTCTCTACCCAGCTTTTCCCCCGAGAACCTCATTTTGCTACCATACAGCATCTCCTCTGAAAATATATGAATATATTTTATTTCTAGATCACCTCAGATGTAGGCTAAAAGGGGGCTCAGTTCCCATATAAGCACCCTTAATTATAAATAGAATGCAAAAACCCCATAAAGGATTCTCAAGAGCCCCAAACAGTCAAGACAGTTCTTTTTCCCTTTCTGATAAGCCCCACCTTCCTATTGAACTCTAACACCATCTCAAAAGGAAGGAGAAGGTATATAGAACCATTAAAAAAAAACCCAATCCATCTTCTGGTGATGCTCACCCTCCCTTAAGAAACCATTTAGTTCTCCAGGCTTATTATAATCCTGCCTAAAGATTAAAATAACTCTAAATGAAAAGTTTATATTTGAGTTCCTAGAAAATCAACTCAGGGACCCTGCACAGTCCATATAAGTTTGCTTCTCCAATTTTGGTTGTTCCTCTTCTCTCTAGAAGACTTGGTTCCAGAACATGAATGACACTTCTTTCTCTTTAAAAAACTGAGTCCAGGAACCATGTAGAACAAATCCTTCTCTTTTCACCATGAGCCTGGTGCGCCTTCTCTTCTATGCAGAAGTCTGGGTCAGCAGTTCTCTTGGATACTTTCTTGCCTTTTGTAGTTGCTGTCATGGTACCAAATGGCTTCTCTCAGACATCAAAGTCCATTTTCCAATTTCTATCTAAACTATGTTCTTGCTAGATCTCCTCAAATGTGCTTTTCCCTTTTATAAACCTGATCTCGATGTCACTCAGATCTATAATAGCCTTGGTCCAAACTCAATTAGTCAATCTCATTAATGTATCAGTAGGTCACTAAGTACTCAGACTAAAGAGCCTCTGTATATTCCATCAAGGAGATGTCATCAGTGATCTTCACTTGTTGTTAATGGGATAATCCACACTTTCAATAAGGAGGTATCTTCAAAGGTAAAGACCTGATCCTTTAATTTCTTCAATCCTAACCAAGATCTTCTTAGTCATTCTTCATATCACAGGTTTTTATGTAGTTCTTCTTGTAGTGATAAAATGAAAATAAATTTTAGCAACTCTTCTGTTGCAGATGAGCATCAAAATAAACTCTTCTCTTCTTCCCACCTGCTTGTGCCTGGAAATATCTACAAATTTCAGTATTTTAGCTGAGATTGTCCAGATGAAATAATTTGTTAATACAGCAGCACAGAGATGCCATTTATTCCAAGTCTCATCCATCTCCCAGGCATTCCAGGAGATAACAATGAACTGTGAAGGTATTAGCCCATGTGGAAAAGTTAGTCACTGAGTCTACATTTTAAAAAATATGTCTTTGATAGGAGATAGTAGATAGAGCCCCATCAACCTGTGTGATATGATGCCAATATTGGTTGACCAGTGGTGCTCATGAGATAGTTCCCTGTCATCCCCAGTTGGGGGTGTCAGTCTTTATTTGGGATAACTTATCTTGACAAATTGAACATTAGTATCCTAGCTGCTGACTTGCCTTCCTAATCCTGGTCAGTTTCTCATAAATGCATGCTGCAAATTGCATTGCACACTGGGCACATTGAGTGATTTTTTTTTCAAATCAAAGGACCTGAGTTTGAATCAGGGATTTACCATTTACTATCTATGCAACCTTGGGGAAACCATTTAGCCTTTCACAGTCTCAGTTTTCCTCTTCTGTAAAGTGAGGAGGATTGAACTAGATAATCTCTAGGGTCTGTCGCTTTCAGCTTCAGATCTGTGTATGATTCTATGGGTGAATGAGTGAATGATTGCAGCTGGACACTAGGGAAGCTGAATGAGAAAGTGTGGAGAGATATGTTCAACCCAGATCCACTGCTGGAAAAATAACCAAAAACCCAAGTTCAGCTTGCTGCAATATGATCACATAGATTGTGAGCCTTTTAAATTGTAAACTCCATGAAGGAAGGAATAGTTTCTTATCCAAAAAGTATCTCCACAGTAGCTGGCACAATATTTTTCACAGAATAGGCAAATAATGAACCTCTGTTGAGTTCAACAGAATGAATATTGGAATGAGGCCACATTTTTTGTGACTCATATATCTTTGGTTATTTAGCAATCAAGAGAGCTTTGGGGTGAAAAAGAAGATACCTTTAAAAGAATGACAGACAAATACTGTGATTGGAGACATATGCCTCTGGCTATGGGCAAGACTTGTCATATTTCCATTGTTGTTCTGTGCAGCCTTAGTCCTAAGACATCAAGTTTATTTTTATATTTATAACTATCTACAGAAAGAGCAGTTCCCTGAAACAACCAAAATATGTCTGATTTCCTCTTCCTCTCCTGAAGATCCAATTTACTATTCCAACTCAAAATAATTAATCTATGCTTCTTTTATGAGGAATATTGAAAGATTCAGTTCCTTTATTTGTAAAATGAAGGGTTTAGATTAGCTGGTCTCTATAAGGGTTCTTCTAGCTTTGATGTTTACATTCGAGGTTCTAATATCTAATATCTAATATCCCTTCCCTTCCAAATCTGGCATTTGAACATTCTATGCTTTCTAGCTTTGGTGCTTTTAAGATTCATCAAGAACATACATAGCATTGCTTTTTCTATCTTTTTACCCTTAGATTATCTCTTCTCAACCATATCATTATCCAAATGGCAAAAATTATCTGATGTCTACCATATTTGTGAAGTCAGCATTGCTAAAAGAGATCAAGAAAGAACAAAGGAGGGTGACATAAAGTACTGTAGCTCTATAAGAACAAACATTTGGTAACTGACTGCTATAGCCACTGCTTCTAATTGATTATGAAAATAAGTCTATTGTACATCAGCAATTTTTAGGGCATTAATTCTCCCATTAGACCATAAACTCCTCAGTGATAGGTGATAGGTACCATTTTCTTTCCAAGAATGATTCACAGAACAGGTGACAGATGAGTTGAACCTTAGAGGAAGAGAGAGATTTCACCAAATAGAAATGAATATAGGAGTCTATTTTGGATGTGGGAAACCTTGTGGATCGAATGCACTGAGACAGGATGATGACATCTTTACCTTTTCTTTTTTTTTTGCATCACAGGTAGAAGTCACTATCCCACTTGTTAAAAGGAAGATATAGATTATCCTACTGACCCTTCCAGTTCTAAATTCTGTTCTGCTCTTAAACTGTTCAAACAAACTGGGCTGAACAGCAGGTTTCAGGAAAAGGGAAATGGTGCTAATGAGGAAGAGCAGAAAAAGCCCTAAAGAGGAGACTAAAATATTCTGAATCGTTTGGCCAGCTTACTCACTGTTTAAAATAATGAAGTAGTCCTGCTATTGGATCCTCCATTTCTCCAAGATGAAAATAATTATGATCTTCCCCACCACAACCACCATAAATAGGTCAACTCCTGAACAAGTAGGAGGTAAGGATGACAGGAAAGAATTTTAGACAAGGAGTAAGGGACCAAGATTCTAGTCCAGTTCTGCTGGGAACTCACTATGGTCCTATTCACATTCTTCCATCTCTAACTGCCTCAGCCTTTTTCCTCAGAAAAATGGTTATACATTTTCCCTTGCCTAACCCCAGTGTTTATTTTGAGGATCCATTGATCATGAAAATGTTTTGAAAATGGTGAAATGCTGGACCTAACCAGGTCTGAGCACTCAAGGAGAGTGAGGCAAGGAAACAAGCCCCTCCTTCTTCCCTTATGCCATGTAATGGGCAGCCAGATGTGCTTTAAGAGTGGAATAAATAAAGAACTCAGATCCATTTGCATCAGTGAAAGCTGATCCTGTGTGCTCATAAGAGCAGCATAAAGCTGTAGCTATGGAAACTCCCTGTAGTCTTACAAAGTGGTTTGGAGATTGGGTTTTTGTTTTGGGTTTTGGCTTTGTTTTGGGTTTTTTGGTTGTTAAAAAGAAGTCACTGGAATTTCTCTCACACACAATAATATTATTAACCCTTCAAGATGCAAATTATATACATAATTTCCCTGATCACTCATTTCATGTGCCTTTTATTTAGGAGGGGGGTATATCATTACATATATATTCTAAATTAACTTCAGGCTTACCTTTGAAAAGGCAAAATCCTTCGTTTGACTTTTGCCTCCTTCCCAAGTCTGTCAAGTTTAATTCAAGAGCCTAAACTGAGCCAATTATTTTCTTTATTGTTGAGTTGTTTCCAACTCTTCATGACCCAATTTTAGGGTTTTCTTTGCAAGAATACTGGAGTAGTTTGCCATTTCCTTCTCTGAATCATTTTACAGATGAGGAAATTGAGGCAAATAGGACTGAATGACTTGCCAGGGTCACAGAGCTATGGATTGTCTGAGGCTAGATTTGAACTAAGGAAGATGAGTCTTCCTGGTTCCAAGTCTAGTGCTCTATCCACTGTATACCCTAGATATCCATATTATTCTCTTTATAATTTTATATCCCAGGAAAAAGAGGCTAACTTATTCTTCTTGGTACCAAAGGGCATAACAAAAAGAGAAAGGAAAGGGGCAGGGTATTAAGGAGACAGGTTTGGGTTCAGCACTAAGAAAAGCAAGATTATTAGAGATATCCCACAAATGGTATAGGTTGTCTCTTGTGACAGTGAGCTACCTGTCATTGATGGTGTTAAAACAGGCAGATTCACCATCAGCCAGGGACATTGTAGGGGAGGATAATGCTTTCTGTAAATAATTGGACTGGATATAAAGTTCCTTCACATTCCAACCCATTACTACCTCCCGCCAGAGGACAACAGCCAGGTGACCAATTGACCAGAAGGAGTCCAGCTAGAATTTATAAGTCAATAATTAGAGGGATCTTTTTTTTAATAAAAAAATTGTTGTATTTTTTTAAAAATAGCAGTATTGTACTATTTTGGAACTAGAAAAGTCCTTAGAGTTTATCTGATCAAACTCTATAATTCCTCTCCACTGCTCCACCCCTTTTTGCTTTTCTTCATCTCTCTTTGTTGTGCCCAAGAGACCAACCACAATTGTGATTCTTTCCCCTTAGAAGAAAAAAAGAGAAAAAAAAACTATCTTATGCAGCCCAAAGATTCTTAGTGTCACACAAATAGCTAAGACAGAACAAGGACTAAAACTTAGGTCTCCTGCCTCCTAGTTCAGAATTCAACTCTCCATGACCCCATTTGGGGATTTCTTGGCAAAGATATTGGGATGGTTTGCCATCCAGCTCATTTTACAGAAGAAGAAATTGAGGCAAACAGGGTGAAGTGACTTGCCCAGGGTTACATAGCTAATAAGTGTCTGAGGCCAGATTTGAATTCAGGAAGATGAGTCCTCCTGACTCTAGGACTGGCACTCTATCCACTGCACCACCTCAGGGAGCTCCCCCTCAGGGAGTCTTTACTGTCTATCATTTCATCTGTAATGTTCTTGAGTTACTGATTATTTATTGTTGTCATGGGTCAAATACTGTCATGAGGCACAAGACACATAGGAATTTCCTCTGTGACAGATTTATTCATTATTCAACAGGTTTTTATTGAGCATCTATTATATGCAACAGTACTGAGAGAAATAAAGATTTGCACAAAATTATTTCCTCTTCCAAGAGTTTACATTATTTAAGTGGGGATTAGACATAGCATAAATACCTGCCTTTGAGGGCAGAATGGAATAAATATCACATAAATAGTCCACACAATAAGAGTTCAGAGCAAGAATACAACTTTATGTAGGATGATCAGGGAAGACTTGGACTTTGAAGGAAAGAGTAGGATTTTAATAGGTAGAGAATGAATAGGAAGATGGAGGAAGGTGCAGAATTCACCAGCAAAACAATGACAATTATAGAGGCAAGAAAACATAAGGAATGTTTCAGGGCACAGGTTTGATTAGAGAGCTATTCAGGAGTATAATATGAGGAAAAGATAGACAGTGAGATTGAATCTTGATTCATCTTAGAGTCAAGATGAAGAGAATTCAAAGGTGGCCAGTTCTATTTTCCAGTTTTCAAAACTGGTTCACATTTCCCCAAACTCTATTGTATTTTCCCATGTTGCTTAAGAGGCTACAGCTTCCTCTCCAAGTCCCAGCACTTGTCTATCTTTGTCTCTGGTGAATTCACAGATGTCATTGATTGGACCGCTGGGTCAGCAGAAAAGATGAGCAGAAGTCAAGGAGGGAGGAAGTATGCATTTCAACTGAGCCATCAGATGTGACAGGAGGTACCTTCTAGCCATAGCCTTGTGGAGTGGTACAGCTATATTCAAGGGCACCAGTGGAGTTGTAGCTCATTTTATTCACTAATTAAATAGCCTCAAAATGGAAGAACTTACAGGAAATTTTTAAGGTACAATTTTAACAATTTAACAAATATTTTAACTTAAAAGGTCTGCAAAGAGCATACTTCTTTAAAATCTACTCATCCTTTGAGACCCAACCTCCTGCAGGGGTTTTTTTCTGACATTTTAGCCCACAATGTCTACCTCTGATCTCCCATAGGACATTAAATCTGTACCACATAATCCAGTGCTTTGCTTTCTAATATTCTTTAGCTGTCTCAAGCATGTTAAAGGTCTCTCTATCCCAGATTATAGGTTCTCTGAGGGAAGAGAACATTCTTTCATTACATTCCAAATATTTGTCCAGAATGCCATCATCCTTCTAGTACCCCAGGTCTACATGCTAGGGACTATCCTGGATTTGGGTCTCCCTCATACCACATCATTTGATCACATGCAATGTCTTTTTTATTTTACTCCCTCAGCACTTCCAGCATCTATCCCTTTATTTCCACTCACATGGCCTTTACTCTCGTTCAGGCTTTCATCACTTGGTACCTGGATCTTTGGAATAGTGTTTTCATCAGTCTGTTGACCCTCCAGCATCTCCTCTATACAGCTGCCAAAGGGACACACTTGACTTAAAGTTGACTTAAAGTGATGAAACACATCACTTCCCTGTTCATTGAACTCCACTGACTTCCTAGTGCCTCTAGAATCTAATACATACTTTTCCAGTTTGTCATTTAAATCCTTTTGTGACCCAACTCTACACAAGTTTATCACAATTCGTTCCATTCACGGAATCTTGATACAGTGACACTGGCCTTGCTGCTCCTCACACATGACTTCTTCCTCCTCAGCACTTTGGACAAACTATCCCGTGCCTGGAATGCACTTCTTTGTCCCTTGGAATCTTTGATCTTGTTGTTCATTTGCTTCCAAGTCCTCATGATCAGTCATCTCATGCTAGAGCCTTCAGTACCCCATGTCTCCCGACTCTGTCCAAGCTCACTTTTCTCTAGTAACATTGAATCATCTTCTGACCTGAGAGGCTCATCTTCCAACATCCTATCTTTTTATCATTTCAATATTGTCTATGCAGTTTTCTTGGCAAAGATACTGAAGTGGTTTGCGATTTCCTTCTCCAGTAGATTCCATTTAGAATCTTGTTTCCTTAAAATCCTGGTCTATCTATATGTAGCTTTTCCTATCCCTTCTATCTCCTATTATCAACCTGCCCCCTACCCCCTCTAAAAAATTACTTCATAATTACTTTATTTATAGTTTGTATATATTTTTTATATACAAGTAGTTTCCCCTGATAGAATGTAACCTCCCTGAGGGCAGGGATAGTTAAATTTGAGGATTTATATCCCCAGCACCTAGCACAGTGCTTATTAATGAATTTACTTGCTGATTGGTCAGTTCATCCAAGGGCTTTGCACAATGAGAGTCAATAGCAGCTACCTGTTCAGTAAACAGAGACAGAGTGAGTGCATGACAAAGCAGTTTTATTCCTTGCCTGAAAATACTAAACCTTAGAAACACAGGAATAAAGAAAGTTGAGGGAAGACTTAATATCTTATCATGATGAAACAGGGCACTTTAAATAAATAACTTCAAGCTTTTGTGGGTTTGAATGGCAGCCAGGGAATTCAACTTCTTTTTTTCCCTGAGGATATTCTAATCCCTTAGGACTGACTGAATCAGAGTCTCCCTAGTTCTCCAAGGGTCTGGAGGGGTGTCCTGAGCCTTGTCTTTTCTTCCCTTCTCTAAATGGTTTTGCAGAGGCCTGTGGGAATGAGCCATGGATATTTCAAATATGTTTCTCTAAATAGTGGTAATGCTCATTTGGTAGAAGAAAAGAGCTTGTGACAAGAGAATAGTAGGTTTAGTTTTAATCATAATTCCCTTTTTTATAGTATTTCAAAATTTACAAAGTATTTTCTTCTTATTAACCCTATGAGGTAGATGTGATCTCTTATTTTTCTTATTTTATAAATGAAGACTCCAAAATTCCAAGAGGTTGTGGCTTGTCCAAGGTAAGCACACCTCCAAATGTCAAGATCAAGACTCAAACTCATACTTTCTACTTTCAAGACCAGTTCTATACTTCAGGATAACATTTTCATCTACATCTTCATTACTACCATCACTTGTTATAAAACCAACTCTTAGTTTTATTTATTAATTCAATAGTTTTCTTATTTTCAATTTTATTAATCTCCCCTTTTATTTTCAGAATTTCCAATTTGGTATTTAATTGAGGGTTTTTAATTTGTTCTTTTTCTAGCTTTTAAAATTTTAAGCCCAATTCATTGATCTTTTTTCTCTATTTTATGCAAGTAAGCATTTATAGATATAAAATTACTCCCTTATAACTGCTTTGGCCTTATCCTACAAATTTTGGTATGTGGTCTCATTATTGTCATTCTCCTGGATGAAATTATTGATTGTGTTTATGATTTGCTGTTTCACCCATTCTTCTTTAGGATTAGATTATTTAATTTCCAGTTAACTTTTGGTCTATTTTCTCTTGGCCTTATATTGCCTGTGATTTTTATTGCATCATGATCTGAAAAAAAGTGCATTTATTATTTCTGCCTTTCTGCATTTGATTTTGAGATTTTTATGCCCTAACACACTTTGTATAAGTTCCATGAACCATTGAGAAAAAAGTAAACTCCTTTCTGTCTCTATTCAGTTTTCTCCAAAGATCTATCATATCTATTTCTAACATTTTTCTTACCTTCTTAACTTCTTTCTTATTTATTTTGTGATTTGACTTATCTAGTTCTGAAAGGGCAAAGTTGAGATCCCCCACTAGTATAGTTTTGCTGTCTATTTCTTCTTGCATCTCTCTTAACTTCTTTAGGAATTTGGATGCTATACAACTTGGTGCATATATGTTTAGTATTGATATTGCTTCATTATCTATGGTACCTTTAGTAAAATATAGTTTCCTTCCTTATCTTTTTTAATTAGATCTATCTTTGCTTTTACTTGATCTGGGATCAGGATTGCTACCCCTGCTTTTTTTTGTTCACCTGAAGCAATTTTGTTACCTTCACTCTGTATGTATCTATACTTTAGATGTGTTTCTTGTAAACCACCATCACTTTTATATAATAGTTTGAGACAAGATAAATTTAAGATTTGCAAAGCCCTTTTCAAGTTATCACATTTAACCCCGTGAGATAGGTGCTATAGTTATTATTTTCTCCATTTTTCAGAAATGGAAACTGAGATTGAGGGAGGTTAAATATCTGTCTTTATTGGTGCAATGTATAGCAAGTCAGGAAAACCTGAGTTTAAATCTGAACTCATACAGTTACTGTCTGTGTGATCTGGACAAGTCACTTAACTCTACTTGCCTCAGTTTTCTCATCTTTAAAATGAGCTGTAGAATAAAATGGTAAAAGACATATCTTTGCCAAGAAAACCAGGAATGAGGATCACAGAGAGCCAGCTATGATTGAAAAAAGACTTAACTTTCAGACTCAAAGTTCAGCCCTTTCTTTATTGTACTACCTAGCTACTTAAAAACAGTTATGGCATGCAATGATTTTTTTTTAAGATTTACAGAGCATTTTACATATATTATCTCACTTGACTTTTATAACAGCCCTGTGAGGTAAGTGCTGTATTTATCATTTTCTCCTTTTTATAGATAAGAAATTGAGGCTGAGTTAAATGGCTTGCTCATGGTAATACAGCTAGTGAATGTAATAGCCAGAATTCAAATCTAGATCTTTCCTGATTCTAAGCCTGGATTTTTTTTTCTTCAAATTATACCAAAGAAAGAGACCTAGGCTGAGGCCAAAGTAATTCCACCTTAGAGGTTCATTGGAATGGTACATTTGCTTCCCAGTCTGAACAAATGTGTTCTTTGAGAGATGACTCTTAGGGCATGACTTAAGTTTTTTCAGCCAATCCCAAACAATAACTGTTCGTTGACACTCTCCAAATCTTTTCCAATAACTTGGTTTAAAGTCTAGCATTTATTGATTTATTGAAACTAAATCAATGGTTGAAATTGATTGATTGAGACTTGTAAAGTCTCTTTTTTTAACTTTCTTTACTGCAAAAACATCCAAAACTTTCATTGGAAGTAAAGTCTGAAAATTATAAGCCAGTGAACTTGACTTTAATTCCTGGCAAAACTATAGAATGGATAATTAAGGGAATGGTTTGTTAGTATCTAAAAATGGAAGCAAGTGTTCATTAATAGTTAGCATAGCTTCAGCAAGACCTGGCCATGTCAGACTAAATTTATTTCTTTTTTTTGACAGGGGTTGATCACAGAAATAGTATATAGACATAGCATACTGAGATCTCAACCAAGTACTTGAAAATCTTACATAACAAACTTATGGATGACAGAGAAATGTGTGCTACATTGTAGTATACTTACAAGGTAGATTTGGAATATCTACTTGAATGACTACCTACAATGAGTTGTTCAATGTCATCTTGGAATATAATCTCCACTGGAGTCCCCCAGGGATTTGTGCTTGTCCCTATGCTGGCTAGCACTTTTTTAATCAATGACTTGATAAAGAATTAGATAGCATACTTACCAGATTTTCAGATACTAGAAAGCTGGGAGAGATAGCCAGCACTTTGGAAGACAGAGTTAGCACCTAAAAAATGTTAGCAGAGTAAGACATTGGGATGAACCTAATAAACTGGAATTTAATAAGGAGAAGTATGAAACCCTGCACTTGGATTCAAAAAATCAGCTTCTCAAGTACAAGATAAGGTAGATATGACTAGACAGCAGTTTGTATAAAAAGCATAGAGTAGTTTTTGGACTGAAAGCATGATTGTGTGTGAGATGACAATCAGAAAAAGTCTTAGGCTTCATCAAGAGAGAACAAGGTCCAGTAAGAGCTCTCCTATGCTCACAACACATTTGGAGTATTATATGGAGTTTAGGGTGCCACATTTTGAGAAGGATATAGACAAACTGTTGTGTCCAAGAAGATAAGGGAGCAGGAGATTTTGCCATATGAAGGACAGTAAGTTTAGAGAAAAGAAAGGAAAGGATTATAAGTGTCAAGGAATGATAGTGTTTTTAGGGTCATCAAATCAAAGTGTGATAAAAATTGTTCTGTGAGTACAGAAAACAAAACTAGAATCTGTGGATGAAAGCTGAGAAATAAGATTCTGGCCGAATTGTGGTAACTTGATAACAGTTAGAATTATCCAAAGGTGAGACAGGATTCCTTAGAAAGTAATGGTTTCCCCATTATAGGAGGTATTCATAGTAAGTGAGTCCCTTAAGAGGGACATTATAGAGATTGGTTTTTATTCAGGTAGAGAGAATTAGATGACCTTTGAGATTTGCTTCTACTTGGAAATTCTGTTTCATAACTTCCTCTGAACATGGCTCTGAATGACTCAACAGACACATGCCCATAAGTCCTTAGGGAAGTACCATTTAGCAATGGGACAAATGGAGCAGAACTCAAGGAGTATGGGAAGAGTTCTAGAATGTGCTGAACTGGGGTAGATAAAAGGGAATGTGCTGGGAAAAGACATTTTAGTCATTTTATTGGTAAGTTTATTGCTAATGATTTCATTTGATGATTGGACAAGTGATTCTTGACACAACACTCCCAATATGCTCAGTAGCAAACTGTAGTCTTAAGTCCTTTTAAGTAAAATTCTTTTTGCTAGATATGCCTCTTTTTATTCTTTAAAGTAACAACATTCATTAAATGACAGCATTTACTGAACAAAACACTATTCTGGGTACTGGGGAAGATTTTTTTACCTAATGGAATTTACTGTCAAATGACAAAATGTGTCATATTTAGATAGCTCTAATAATCTAACATTATACAATGAGTTATTAGAGAGAGGCAAACAAAATGTTATGTAAGATTTGAGGAGAAAGCCATCACCATTCAGGGATGGATCAAGGAAAGCTTCTTGGTAGAATTGCATTTGAGGTTGTCTATAAAAAAATGGTAGGAATTCAATAGACAAGAGAGACAGAACATTCTAGATATAGGGAATAGCATAAACAATAATAATGAGTCGAGATTGTATAGGACATGTTCAAAAGAGATTCAGTCAACAAGCATTTATCAAGTGCCTGCTGTATCCCAAATATCATGTTATGCTCTGAGAAATACAAAGACAAAAATATTTTACATTCACTGCACTCATAAAACTTACATTCTATCTAGTCAGACAACAAGTATATATTCAGGTTGACACCTGGAGAGTAGGAAGGGGAACAAGTAGCATTCCAGCAGATTATAAATGGCTATAAATGACAGATGAAAGGAAATTGAACTTTCAGGTAAAAGGAATCTTTGCTTAAAAAGGTCTTAAAGCCAGGAATCACCACTGAGTGTCATTGATATTCTCCAGTAGATTTTAGGAAACTACTGGATATTTTTTGAACAAGAGAATTACATGACTGTTTAAGAAAGACCATTCTTGGGGCAGCTAGGTGGCGCAGTGGATAGAACACCAGCCCTGAAGTCAGGAGGACCTGAGTTCAAACTCTGGTCTCAGACACTTAACATTTCCCTAGCTGTGTGACCCTGGGCAAGTCACTTAACCCCAATTGCCTTAGCAAAAAAAAAAAAAAAAAGATCATTCTTTTTGCAGGGTGAAGGTTGTATTGAAAGAAAGTATAGAGTGGGGGTAGGAAGGTTACAGTCATCAGACAGGTGTCACTGAGAGCCTGTTCCAGGGAGTAGCTGTGGGAATAGAAATAAGAAGAGATTGGAGGCAGCAGATTTGAGAGATCTTGCAGGGATGGATGGATCAACAGGATTTTCTTTGGTAAATAATTAGACCTGAGAAGTGAGGGGAAGGGATACAGGTAGGAAGGCTGGATTCATGATGGTATCAGGAACATGTTGGCAAATAACAAGGCCTTTTCATTCTCCCTTTCATCTTGGTTGACCCCAGTCCTGCCTGCCCATCAGGGCCCAGCAGAAGTCCCATCTTATTAACTCTCTCCCATGCTGATTTTTTCCTCACATTGAATCTTTCCAGCACATACACATACCCCATTATGCTTATTCATACACTGTCAAGAAAAGAAGGAAGGAAAGAGGGAAGATAGGAGAAGAGAAATGAAGAGAAAGAAGGAAGAAAAGGAGAAAGATGGAAAGGAGGGAAAGAGACAGAAAAGAAAGAAAGTGAGAGATTGAAAAGAAGGAGGAAGAGGAGAAAAGGAAGGAGGGAGCAGGAAAGGAATCGATCAGCTTAACAGAAGATCTTATAGACCAGTGAAGTACAATGGGGGCATTGGTCCCTGACATTCTATACTTCCTGTTCTCAAAGCTCTATACTGTCATTAACTGATTCATTTGACTAACTCCCTCCTGTGAGGACTTCGTGCTAATGAACAAACTTGTTTTCTGGGTGATTATACAGTTAATTACATAGTGTTTCCAATGCTGCAGTACTTATACTGTGCCTCATAATTCAAGCTGTTGCCTTTATTGAAGGACTTAATTTATCTTGTTTGATTCCCCTGAGTAGAGAAGAGATTGTTAAAGTCCCATGGATGGTGCCAGCATTTTTGTCTTTGCTGGACCTTCGGTAATGTTTATGATCCTACCATCACTTCCATGACTAAGAGAGCTAATTCACTGTCCTCATTCAGAATCAAATAATGCCCACTGAGCAGCCTGGTGAGTGGGTGCTGTACTCTCCAAGAACAGATTGGCATCTAATTTTAGGAAGCAGAGATGGGATTTTGGAAGCCTACAACCCTTTCCACTGTTCATCCCTTACGGCAGATTGAGGAAGGGGTTGCCCCCCCCAAAAAAAGTCATAATGGGATAACAGAGTTCACACAGCCACACTGTACTCTCTATTCTAGCTGACTGAAATCCTTAGAAACTGGTTGATTGCCACTACCTAATCAACATGCTTTAAGGTACAGAAACAATGGTGACTGTCTGTGAACAGGCATGAATTAGTTTCCAGATGTCTTGGGTTATCTAACCATCAAGTATGAGGGAAAATCTGATCTCATTCAGATTCTGGAAAATTTCTACATCTTCATTTTTGTGGAACCTCACAACCTATAACCTCATCAGCAATTGAATCTCTTTATCCCAGAATCCCACACCTGATAATGAACTCTATCATCAAACTGTCCCATCTGGATCTGGCATCATTAAATAACCTTGTGATCTTCAGGAACTATGTATAGCATATATTATATATACACACACACATATATATATATATAAAGGCCAAGGTCTCCCATTTCATCCAGAGCCATCTTCAGTCGTCTTGATCTATATCTGGCCACTGAACCCAAATGGATCTGGAAGGGAAAGTGAGGCAGGTGACCTTGCACAGCCTTCCCTCATTTAAATCCAATCCACTCACATGTTAAGGCATCACCTCCCTGATGTCAACATGGTCCTCTTTGAGAACGAAGAACAAACAACAACAACAATAATGTATGTATGCATTTTGTTCAGGGGAAAGGGGATTCCCCACTCCAAATCCTATTAAGTGCCATAGCTTCCTCAATGTCAGGAAATGTGTGCTCTCTCCTAAAATATGGCTGGTCCAAACTCCCCATAGTGCAGTGTCTCCCTTTGAAGACATTGTAGGGAATCATGCTAGAAATTCAGTAGCTCAATCAGTGAGATCCCAGATTAAAAAGAGAAAAGGAAAGAGAAACATTATCAATCTGACAGAGGCAGAATATTATTTTCTCCTTAAATTTATAAATTTCATTAACTTTTCAATTACCTCAGAGAAATGCCAGCAAGCCTAGAATCTGTATCATTGGAGAAAGGCACCCAAGACCTATCAGGGAAAATTTCTTCCTCCAGAAAGACCAACATAGCCAGTGGATCAGTGAGTATTTATTGATAGCCCATTATGTGTCTAGTACTTCTGGAGAACAGAGGTAGTTTTATTTTTGTTCTTGTATCTACAACTTTTAACATGGTTATTATTACAATAATGGATCCAAAGCCAACAAAGGTTACAGCTCTCTTGAAGCTTACAGTCATTTGGGGTAGATAAGATGATTATGGAACACGGTTCAGCTTTGATCCTTTTGGCCAAAGTCCATTGTTATGAAACAATGAACTAGAACAGTACCAGAGCAGCTGATATGGACATTAAATACATCCACAAAAAGCAAAGATCAATTTAGCTGAGAATAGTCATGGAAGATCTTCAGGGAATAGAAGAAACTTGACTTGAGGTTTGAGATTAAGATATGAAGAGACCTATTAGATTCTGGATTTCTCCAGAACTGTGATGATGAGATCATAACTCTGGAGACATGCATCTCATCAACCCTTTCATTTTACCAGAATTGAGGCCCAGGGAGATTATAACTTGCTTAAGATTACCCAGCTGATGCATTAGAGGCAAGATTTTAACCTGAGGCCATTGAGTCCAAATCCAGTGTTCTTTCCACTGAACCATGCAACAACTCCTCTTCTTCTTTCCCATTTCTCCTTGCTTTGGGAGATAGACCATATATGTCATTCATGGACCTAAGTTCCTGAAGGAACTTTTTTCTAATCTCTATGGAAATGGGAGAGACAGAGAGACAGAGACAGAAGGAGGGAAGACACAGAGAGAAACAGAGAAAGAGAGGGAGAAAGAAGACAGCTAGATGGTTCAGTAGATAGAACATTGAGTTGGAATCCAGCCTTAGACACTTATTAGCTGTGTGATTCTGGGCAAGTCACTTAACATCTCATTGTCTTAATCCACTGGAGAAGGAAATGACAAACTACGCCAAGGTATGGTCCACAGCATTATGAAGAGTTGAACATGACTCAACAACAAATTTTGCATGTGTATATGCATGCGTGTGTGGGTGTGTGTACACAGACATAAATAATAGACAGACAGACAGATAGATAGATAGATAGAGACATATTGACATATTGATATATATCTAGGTCAGGGTTTCTTAAACTTTTTCTACTTTCTACCTCTTTTACCCCTGAGAAATTTTTGCATGATACCGAGTACATAGGTATATAATAAATCAAAAATTTACTGATAATTAATCATAATTTCATGACCACCACATTTAGTTATAAGACCCAATATGGGGTCATGAACCACAGTTTAAGAAGCTGGAATCTGGATTTAGATCTCTTTCTATATCTATAAATAAATATGATAAATATACATATATACATACATATATTATCTTTTTTAAAATGTTGAACCTAATCAAACTAGAAGAAAAAAGTGGCAAGAATTCATATTAGCTTCTATGAAGTTCATTCATTCCTTCAGGTATCTTAAGATAATATGAATTTGTCATTTGGAAGAACAAAAGGTCAAGAGTTTCAAGAGAATTAATGAAAAAAAAAGCTGATGATGGTGGACTTGCTGTACCAGATCTAAAACTATATTACAAAGTAGTGGTCATCAAAACCATTTGGTACTGGCTAAGAAATAGAGTAGTGGATCAGTGGAATAGGATAGAATCACAAGACAAACTAGGCAATAACTATAGCAATTTAGTCTTTGATAAACCCAAAGACCCCAGCTTCTGGAATGAGTACTCACTATTTGACAAAAACTGCTGGGAAAATTGGAAACTAGTGTGGAAGAAATTAGGACTTGACCCACATCTAATACCACATACCAAGATAAGATCTAAATGGGTTCATGATCTGGATATAAAGAGTAATATTATAGATAAATTAGAGGAATGTAATATAGTTTACCTCTCAGACCTATGGAGATGGAATAAATTTATGTCCAAAGAAGAACTGGAACTCTTAATTGAAAACCAGATAGATAACTTTGACTATATTAAGTTAAAAAGTTTTTGTACAAATAAAACCAATGCAGTCAAGATTAGGAGGGAAGCAATAAATTGGGAAATCATCTTTACATTTAAGGATTCTGATAAAGGTCTCATCTCTAAAATAGAGAACTGTCTCATATTTATAAGAATTCAAGTCATTCTCCAATCGATAAATGGTCAAAGGATATGAACAGACAATTTTCAGAGGATGAAATTAAAACTATTTATAGTCATATGAAAAGGTGCTCCAAATCACTATTGATCAGAGAAATGCAAATTAAGACAACTCTGAGGTACCACTACACACCTGTCAGATTGGCTAAAATGGCAGGAAAAGTTAATGATGAATGTTGGAGGGGATGTGGGAAGGCTGGGACACTGATGCATTGTTGGTGGAACTGTGAACGGATCCAGCCATTCTGGAGAGCAATTTGGAACTATGCTCAAAAAGTTATCAAACTGTGCATACCCTTTGACCCAGCAGCATTTCTATTGGGCTTATATCCCAAAGAAATCATAAAGGAAGGAAAGGGCCCCACATGTGCAAGAATGTTTGTGGCAGCCCTTTTTGTAGTGGCTAGAAACTGGAAACTGAATAGATGCCCATCAATTGGAGAGTGGCTGAATAAATTATGCTATATGAATATTATGGAATATTATTGTTCTGTAAGAAACGACCAGCAGGACGATTTCAAAGAGGCCTGGAGAGACTTGCATGAACTGATGCTGAGTGAAATGAGCAGAACCAGGAGATCATTATACACGGCAACAACAATACTATATGACGATCAATTCTGATGGACATGGCTCTCTTCAACAATGAAATGTTTCAAACCACTTCCAATTGTTCACTGAAGAAAGCCATATTCACCCAGAGAGAGGGATGTGAAATGTGGACCACAACATAACATTCTCATACTCTCGATTGATGTTTGCTTGCATTGTGTTTCCTTTATCTGATATATCTTTTGTGTAGATAAGATTTTTCTTGCACAACAATGATAAGTTTGGAAATATGTATACATATATTCTATTTGTCAAGTATTTTAACATAATTACCATGTAGTGGATATCCTGCCATCTAGGGGAGGGGTGGGGAGTAGGGGGGGGAAATTTGTAACAGAAAGCTACGTAAGGGTTAATGTTGAAGAATTACCCATACAAATATTTTGCAAATCAAATCAAATCAAATAAAAGATAATATGAATTTGAAAGGTCACTGGACCTATCTAGATTCACTGGTCTGTGAGTGTTGTAGATAACACTACATTCTAGACAACTGCATCCTGTAGTGGGCAGAGCACGATAGTAAAATAAAGAGAATAATAATATCTACTTCCCTGGGTATTTGTTAGGATCAAAATAAGACAATATTTGAGGTTTTAAAATTGTTTTTAATAATAGCCTTTAATTTTCAAAATACATGCAAAGATAGCTTTCAAAATTCATTCTTGCAAAACCCTGTGTTTCAAGTTTTTCTCTCTCCCTTCATCTGACCCTTCCCCTAGACAGCAAGCAATCCAATATATATTAAAAATGTGCAATTCTTCTGTACATATTTTCACAATTATCATGCTGTACAAGAAAATTCAGATCAAAAAGAAAAAAAGTGAGAAATAAAAAAAGCAATCAAACAACAAAAAAGGTGAAAATACAGTGCAATGATCCACATTCAATCCCCATAGTCCTCTTTCTGGATGGAGATGGCACCCTCCAATACAAGTCCATTGGAATTAGTCTGAATCACCTCATTATTAAAGAGAGCCAAATCCATCAGAGTTGATCATCACATAATTTTGTTGCCACTGTGTACAATGTTCTCTTGCCTTTATTCACTTCACTTAGCATCAGTTCATGTAAGTCTTTCCAGGCCTTTCTGAAATCATCCTACTGATCATTTCTTATAGAATAATAATATTCCATTACATTCATATATCATAACTCATTCAGTCATTCCTCAACTGATGGCCTTCCACTCAATTGCCAGTTCCTTGCCACTACAAAAAAAGGGCTACTACAAACATTTTTGCACATATGGGTTCTTTTCCCTTTTTTAATTATCTCTTTGGGACACAGTAGAGACACTGTTGGATCAAAGGGTATATACAGTTTTTATAGCTCTTTGGGCATAGTTCCAAATTGTTCTCCAGACTGATTGGATCAATTCACAGCTCCACCAACAATGTATTGATAGGAGAGAGTTTTCCTAATCCCCCTCCAACATTTGTCATTCTCTTTTCCTGTCACAAGATAATATTTGTAAAGCACTTTGCAATCTTTAAGACACTGTAAATGCTACCTATTTTTATTATATCTTTTGAAAATGGTAAAATGAACCCTGCCCTCCAGTCTCACCAGGAAGAATGGATCTTGAGCTAACAATGGTCATACAGCTATTAAGTAAGTATCAGAGCAAAATATAAATCCAGAGCTTTCTAAATCTGGCTGGTGGCACAGTGGATAAAGCACTGAACCTGGTCAGGAAGCTCTCAATTCAAATTCAGTCTCACATATTAATTAAGTGATTCTGGGCAAGTCATTTAATCTGTTTCCTCAACTGCCACATGGAGATAATAATAGCACTTCTTTCACATAAAATAATACTTGTAAAAAGTACTTAACATATAATAGGTGGTACAGAATTGCTTATTCTCCTCCTTTCTCCCCTGTAGTACTAGGCATTTGGTCTTGGAATTTCAAATTTAGACCAGGAGCAAGGGGTTTTAGAACCTCGCTGTGCCTACACATAACTAGACCTAGTCCTATGGGAAATGCAACGAAGTTCAATCAATAAATATTTCACTAAATTGAACTAAATTAATTTCCATGGAGCCTTATTTTTTTCCTCTTTAATTTTCCTTATAACCCCAATGTTTATTTTTTTCTTCCTCTTCTGTCTCCTCTTCTTTATGCCCTTTTTTCTTCTATTTTCTCCTTTTACATATTCTCTTCCCCTCTTCCTGCATTCATTCTCTTCTATCTCCTCCCTTTCCTCATATTTTCTTCTTTCTCTCCCCTCTATCCCTCCCTTTCCATCTCTTCTTCTCTTTCTTTGTCTTTCTGTTGTAGAAGGCCTTCAGTTCTTGTGATTGCCCTAGCCTGAGATAATGGTCAACTAATTCAGCTAGTTTAGGTGAGGGATTTGGACAGATCTTAAAAATAAGGTGGTGAGCATCATTCTAGCTAACTAGTGGAAGCATTAAACTCAGAATTTTCCTTGAATAAGCAATTCAAATCAAAATAACCAGCCTGTGAATCACAGTCCCACCCCCATGGTGAGCTGAATCTATTATCTTTGTGAATAGCAACAATGAGAAAACCTTTTTGATGGCATCTGGTTCAGTTTGTTTTTCTCCCTCTTTCCATTCCTATTTTCTGGGCTTCCCTCCCCCCCCCTTTTATCCCCTTTTCTCCTTTTCTAGGCAAAGCTTCTTTGGATTGGTCCCTGACCAAACAAAGGTTGCTCTAGTCTTTCCCTCTCTACTGGACACCTCCTTAGTCCCACCCCCACACTTTCACAGGGAAGACTGGGCCCCAAAATAATGAACAACAAAAATGCCTAACTCAGAAGAAGCCTTCAGGGAAAACACTGTGATTAAAATATAAACAGAATGACAGATGCATATAGTCCTGGGGAAAGGTTTTAATTATAAAAAATCCGGACTCTGGGGAATCACTTCCTGACATTGCCCAATTGAGACCCAGATGGCTCCCAGAGGAGCCACCCAGGCAAGAATAGGAAACATTTAGCAAGTGAAAACTCTAGTCCCCTTATGTCTTTTCTTGCTATTTAGTTAAACAGGTTGTCTTGATTCAGGATAGTAGGAAGTACTGATGGTACTCTTCACTCTTCCTGTTTAGCAATTAGGTATACAATCTGGCTTAAGAGTGTCAAAGGTAGAGGGAAGGGAGCGGGTCTTCTTAACCCTTCTTAAGGTACCAGAATATTAGGAAGATTATCAGGTTTAGGAAGGAGCAACAGCATTTTATTCACAGGTGCAAATCAATAAGCAGGAAAACACACAACTGAAAATAGTTTCTGCAGTAGGAGAGCACATTGTGGTGTGTCCCCCCCCCCCCCATATACACCTTTACCCCAAAAGAAGATTGCATTACATATGTAGGCCGCTAGGTGGCTCATTGGATAGAGCCCTGGACTTAAAATTAGGAAAACTCATCTTCATGAGTTTCAATCTGGCCTCAGACACTACTGTGTGTGACCCTGGGCAATTCACTTAATCCTATTTGCCTCAGTTCTTCATCTGTAAAATGCTTGAAAAGGAAATGATAAACTACTCCAGTATCTTTGCTAAGAAAACCAAAAATGGAGTCACAAAAAGTCAGGCATGACTCAGCAAGAGCTAGATAGCTAGAGATTCGTGTGTATATGTGTGTGTGTATTTATGTATGTGTATATATGTTTGTATATGTATATGTACATATATGTATGTTTATTTTTTTATAAAGCTTTTTATTTACAAAACATGAGTGACCTTTCAACATTGACCTTTGCAAAAAAACTTTTTTTTTCCCAAGCTTTTCCTTTCCTTACCCCCACCCTCCACCCCTAGATGACAGGTAATCTAATACATGCTAGATAGGATAAATTATATGACAAATACAATACATGTATACATATCTATACAGTTATCTTACTGCACAAGAAACATCAGATCTAGAAAGAGAAGAAGAAAAAAAACAACCTAAGAAGGAAAACAGAATGCATGGAAATATTCACAGAAAGCATTAAAATGCTGTGTTGTGGTTCACTCTCAGTTCCCACAGGCCTCTCTCTGGATGTATATGACTATCTTCATCGCAGCACAACTGGTTTGAATCACATCATTGTTGAAGAGAACCATGTCCATCAAAATTGATCATCGTATAGTCTTGTTGCTGTGTATAATGTTCTCCTGGTTCTGCTGATTTCACTCAGCATCAGTTCATGCAAGTCTCTCCAATCCTCTCTGAAATCCTCCTGTTGGTCATTTCTTACAGAACAATAATATTCCATAACATTCATAATGTATGTTTATTTTTATACTTATATATATGTATGTGTTTTTTGCAGAGATATCATTACTATTCACCCCTTCTTCAAACTTGGGGAATATTTTTGAGTCCCTTCTATACATGTGGGCAAATGTAAATTATGCAAAAAGGTATTTTATCTCATACTTTAAAGGAGATGTTGATTCACAGAATTAAATTATTCATAATATTCTAGTCATAAATTTAAAGCCATAAGAGAACTTTGATATTCAATTACCTCATTTTACAAATAAGGAAACTTAAGTGACTTACCATGGATCACACAGCTAATGAATATTTGGATAAGAATGCAGGTTTTCCTAACTTCAGGGGCAGTGCCCTAGCCATTAGACTACACTATCTTCTTTTGGAGTTTTCTGCTTTTTCTTTTCTATTTTCATGCTAGTTGCCTTAGCTCAACTTAATTGAGCTCCTTATCTCCATTTTCTTCCAACCTCTCTATTCATAGGAAATCAAGGGTCAGAGATAATGGAGAACTTGGACAGCTGATAGAGAAAAACTTCAAAGATGTGGGACTTCAACTGAATGTCTATAATAGATTTAAATAAAATAAATAAATAGTAAAAAAATAGATCTAATTAAAAGAGATAAGGAGGGCCAGCTAGGTGGCTCAGTGAAGTCAGGAGAACCTGAGTTCAAGTCTAATCTCAGACACTTAACGCTTCCTAGCTGTGTCACCCTGGGCAAATCATTTAACACCAACTGCCTCAGCAAAAAAAAAAAAAAAAGAGAGAGAGAGAGAGAGAGAGAAATAAGAAAGGAACAACATTTTGATAAACAATGAAGTAGTAATGCTATTAAATGTATATGCACCAAGTAGGAGAGCATACAAATTCCTAGAGAAGATATTAAGCCAGTTACAAAAAGAAATAGATGACAAAACTATACTAGTGGGGGACCTAAATCTTCCCCTCTCTGAATAAGACAAATCTAACTACAAAATAAACAAAAAAGAAGAAGAAATCTTCTAGAGAAAATTTAATAGAGACAGAAAGGAATACATCTTTTCTCAGCAGTACATGGCACCTACACAAAAATTGACTGTAATAGGGCATAAAAAACTCACAATCAAATGTAGAAAAGCAGAAATAGTAAATACTTCCTTGTTATATCACTATGCAATAAAAATTATATCCAATAAAGGGTCAGGGAAACCAATTGGAAATTAAATAGTCTAATTCTAAAGAATTGTGGATCAAACAACAAATTACAGAAACAATCCATAATTTCATACAAGAGAATGATGATAATGAGATAGCACACCAAAATCTATAAAATGAAGCCAAAGCAGTTATTAGGGAAAAAAATTATATCTAAATAGCTACATGAATAAAATAGAGAAAGAAGAGATCAATGAATTGGGCATACAACTAAAAAAGCTAGAAAAAAAAAAACAAGTTTAAAAAAAATTAAATACCAAATTATAAATTCTGAAATTCAAAGAAAAGATTAATAAAATTGAAGTTAAGAAAACTAGTGAGCTAATTAATAAAAATAAGAGCTGGTTTTATGAAAAAATGAACAAAATAGATAAACTTTTAGTTAATTTGATTAGAAAAAGGAAAGAAAAAAAAATCACCAGTATCACAAATGAA
Source organism: Myrmecobius fasciatus (assembly GCA_023553655.1). Lineage (NCBI taxonomy): Eukaryota > Metazoa > Chordata > Mammalia > Dasyuromorphia > Myrmecobiidae > Myrmecobius > Myrmecobius fasciatus. Next base: position 68,185 of record JAJPUD010001210.1, on the reverse strand, counting down.
CTTGCCATCAAGAAAAAAGAAATTAAAGCAATAATTAGGATCTATTTTGCCCAACTGTATGGCAGCAAATCTGACAATCTAACTGAAATTGATGAATATTTACAAGAATATAAATTAACCAGATTAACAGAAGAGGAAATAAACTACTTAAATAGTTCCATTTTAGAAAAAGAAATAGAACAAGCTATTAATCAACTCCCTAAGAAAAAACCTCCAGGTCCAGATGGATTTACATGTGAATTCTACCAAACATTCAAAGAACAATTAATTCCAATACTATATAAACTATTTGAAAAATTAGGAAAAGAAGGTATACTACCAAATTCCTTTTATGATACAGATATGGTACTGATAGCTAAACTAGGTAGGGTGAAAACAGAGAAAAAAAAACTATAGGCCAATTTCCCTAATGAATATTGATGCAAAAATCCTAAATAAGATATTAGCAATAAGATTACAGAAAGTCATCCCCAGGATAATACACTATGACCAAGTAGGATTTATACCAGGAATGCAGGCTGGTTCAATATTAGGATAACTATTAGCATAATCAATTATATTAATAATCAAACTAACAAAAATCACATGATTATCTCAATAGATGCAGAAATACCATTTGATAAAATCCAACACCCATTTCTATTAAAAACACTAGAGAGTATAGGAATAAATGGGCTTTTCCTTAAAATGATCAGTAGCATCTATTTAAAACCATCAGCAAGCATCGTATGTAATGGGGACAAACTAGACCCATTCCCAATAAGATCAGGAGTGAAACAAGGCTGCCCACTGTCACCATTACTATTTAATATTGTGTTAGAAATGTTAGCTTTGGCAGTAAGAGAAGAAAAGGAGATTAAAGGAATTAGAGTAGGTAATGAAGAAACCAAATTATCACTCTTTGCAGATGACATGATGGTATACTTAGAGAACCTTAGAGACTCAACTAAAAAACTGCTAGAAATAACTCACAACTTTAGCAAAGTTGCAGGATACAAAAAAAAATCCACATAAATCAGCAGCATTTTTATATATTACCAACAAAGTTCAGCAGAAGAGATACAAAAAGAAATTCCATTCAAAATAACTGTCCATAGTATAAAATATTTGGGAATCTATTTGCCAAGGAACTAAACTGCAAAACACTTCCCACACAAATAAAGTCAGACCTAATCAGCTGGAAAAACATCAAGTGTTCATGGGTAGGCCAAGCAAATATAATAAAATGACAGTACTACCCAAACTAATTTACTTATTTAGTGCCATACCAATCAGACTCCCAAGAAATTATTTTACAGATCTAGACAAAAATAGTAGCAAAGTTCATTTGGAAGAACAAAAGGTCAAGAATTTCAAGGGAATTAATGAAAAAAGGGCTGATGAGGGTGGCATTGCTGTGCCAGATCTAAAACTAAATTATAAAGCAGCAGTCATCAAAACTATTTGGTACTGGCTAAGAAATAGAGTAGTCAAACAGTGCAATAGGATAGGATCACAGGACAAACTAGGCAATAACTATAGCAGTCTAGTGTTTGATAAACCCAAAGACCCCAGCTTTTGGGATAAGTACACACTATTTGACAAAAACTGCTTGGAAAATTGGAAACTAGTATGGAAGAAATTAGGGCTTGACCTACACCTAACACCACATACCAAGATAAGATCTAAATGGATTCATGATTTACATATAAAGAGTGATATTATAAGCAAATTAGAGGAACATAGGATAATTTACCTCTCAGACCTATGGAGAAGGAAGGAATTTACGTCCAAAGAAGAACTGGAACTCTTAATTGAACACCAGATAGATAATTTTGATTATATTAAGTTAAAAAGCTTTTGTACAAACAAACCTAATACAGACAAGATTAGGAGGGAAGCAATAAATTGGGAAATCATCTTTACATTTAAGGGTTCTGATAAAGGCCTCATTTCTAAAATATATAGAGAATTGTTTCATATTTATAAGAATTCAAGCCATCTCCAATCGATAAATGGTGAAAGGATATGAACAGACAATTTTCAGAGGATGAAATTAAAACTATTTCTAGTCATATGAAAAGGTGCTCCAAATCTTTATTGATCAGAGAAATGCAAATTAAGACAACTCTGAGATACCACTACACACCTGTCAGATTGGCTAAAATGACAGGAAAAGATAATGACGACTGTTGGAGGGGATATGGGAAAACTGGGGCACATGCCTTGTTGCTGGAACTGTGAACAGATCCAACCATTCTGGAGAGCAATTTGGAACTATGCTCAAAAAGTTATCAAACTGTGCATACCCTTTGACCCAGCAGCATTTCTATTGGGCCTATACCCCAAAAAGATCTTAAAGGAAGGAAAGGGTCCCACATGTGCAAGAATGTTTGTGGCAGCCCTTTTTGTAGTGGCAAGGAACTGGAAACTGAATGGATACCCATCAACTGGAGAATGGCTGAATAAATTATGGTATATGAATGTTATGGAATATTATTGTTCTATAAGAAACAACCAGCAGGATGATTTCAGAGAGGCCTGGAGAGATTTGCATGAACTGATGCTGAGTGAAATGAACAGAACCAGGAGATCATTGTACACGGAAACAATAAGACTATACGATGAGCAATTCTGATGGACATGGCTCTCTCCAACAATGATATGTTTCAAACCAGTTCCAGCTGCTCAGTGATGAACAAAGCCATATACACCCAGGGAGAGGCCTGTGGGATCTGAGTCTGGACCACAATGTAGCATTTTCACACTCTCTATTGATGTTTGCTTGCATTATGTTTTCCTTCTCAAGTTTTTTTTTCCTTTCCTGTATAGCAAGATAACTGTATAAATATGTATACACATATTCGATCTGTCAAATATTTTAATATAATTAACATGTATTAGACTTCTTGCCATCTAGGAGAGGGGGTGAGGGGTAGGAAGGAAAAATTTGTAACAGAAAGCTTTGCAAGGGTCAATGTTGAAAAATTCCCTATGCATATGTTTTGCAAATAAAAATCTTTAACAAAAAAAAAATATATATATATATATATATATATATCCAGGGTCCATTGGATTTACATATGAATTCTACGAAACATTTAAAGAAAATTAACTCCAATACTATGTAAAGTATCTGGAAAAATAGGTAAAGAAGGAGTCCTGCCACATTCCTTCTATGACATAAATATGGTACTTCACTCTAAACCAGGAAGAGCCAAAATAGAGAAAGAAAATTATAGATCTATCTCTCTAATGAATATTGATGCAAAAATATCATTAGCAAACATTCATAAAAATATTAGCAAAGGGATTATAGCAACCAGAAACCTAATCGAACAACCTTAGCAAAGTTTCAGGATATAAAATAAACCCACAAAAATCATCAGCATTGCTATATATTACTTACTGATGAAGCCCAGCAGCAAGATATAGAAAGAGAAATTCCATTTAAAATAACTGTAGACAAAATAAAATATTTGGGTATCTACCTGCCAAAACAAATTCAGGAACTATATGAACACAATTACCAAACACTTCTCACACAAATAAAATCAGATCTAAACAATTGGAAAAATATCAATTGTTCATAAGTAGGTCAAGCAATATAATAAAAATTATAATTCTGCCTAAATGGATCTATTTGTTTTCAGTGCCATACAAATCAAACTGCCAAAAAATTATTTTATAGAACTAGAAAAAAAATAATAACAAAATTCATCTCGAAGAACAGAAGGTCAAGAATATCAAGGCAATTAATGAAAAACAAAACAACAACAACAAAATATGGTGGCTTAGAAGTACCAGATTTAAAACTATCTTATAAAACAGCATTTATCAACATCATTTGGTACTAGCTAAGAAATAAAATGGTACATCAGTGGAATGGATTAGATACACATGACACAATAATCAAGATGTATAGTAATCTAATGTTTGATAAACTTCCAAACTCCATCTCCTGGGATAAGAACTCCATATTTGACAAAAATTGCTGGAAAAACTGAAAAATAATATGTTAGAAACTCAGCACAGATCACATAACAAAATAAGATCAAAAAAAGATCTCATACCCCATACCAAAATAAGATAAAAATGAGTACATAATTTGGGCGCAAAGGATGATATCATAAGCAAATTAGGAGAGAAAGGGACAATTTACCTATCAAATCTTAAGAGAAGGGAGGAATTTGTGTCCAAAGAACAACTAGAGAACATTATGAAAAGCAAAATGGACAACTTTGATTACATTAAATTAAAAAGGTTTTGTGCAAACAAAACCAACAGAAATAAGATTTAAAAGGAAGTACAAAGCTAGGGAAAAAAAGTATAGCCAGTGTTTCTGATAAAGGTCTCATTTCTAAAATATATAAGGAACTATTTCAAATTTATAAGAATGCAAGTTATTACCCAATTCATAAAAAGTCAAAAGATATGATCAATTTTTAGATGACAAAATTAAAGCTATCTGTAGTCATATGAAAAAATGCTCTAAATCACTATTGATTAGAGAAATACAAATTAAAACAACTCTGAGGTGTCACCTCACACCTCTCAGATTGGCTAAAATGACAGGAAAAGATGATAAATGTTTCAGGGGATATAGAACCACTGAGGCACTGAAGCATTGTTGGTGGAGTTGTGAAATGATCTAGCCATTCTGGAGAGGAATTTGGGACTATACCCAAAAGGCTAAAAAACTGTGCATACCCTTTGACCCAGCAGTGCCATTACTGAGTCTGTATCCCAAGGAAATCATAAAGAAGGGAAAAACACCCACATGTGCAAAAATGTGTGTAGCAGCTCTTTTTATAGTAGCAAGAATTGGAAAATGAGTAGATGTTCATCAATTGGAGAATGACTGAATAAGTTGTGGTATATGAAGGTAATTGAATATTATTATTAGTTTTTTGTTTGTTTGTTTTTTGCTGAGGCACTTGGGATTAAGTGACTTGCCCAGGGTCACACAGCTAGGAAGTGTTAAGTGTCTGAGACCAGATTTAAACTCAGGTCCTCCTGACTTCAGGGCTGGTGCTCTTTCCACTACACCACCTAGCTGCCCCTTGAATATTATTATTCTATAAAAAATGATGAAAAAGCTGACTTTAGAAAGGCCTAGAAAGAGCTATACGAAATGATGCTGAGCAGAACAAGCAGAATCAGGAATGCATTGTTCACAATAATAGCAAGAATCTGTAGTAATCAACTATGAAAGACATAGTTCTTCTAAGTGGTTCAGTGATCCAGGGAAATCCAGTAGACTATGGATAGAAAATGCTATCTGTATTCAGAAAAAGAACTATGGAGATTGAATATTAATCAACACATGTTATGTTCAGTTCTTTTTTCTGTTTTTTTCTCTTCCATGGTTTTTCCCTTTTATTCTGATTTTTCTCTCCCATCATGATTCATAAAGCAGTATATATTAAGATAAATAAATTTTAAAAGACAGAAAAAAGATGGATATTCAAAAGACAGAAAAAAGATTGATATTCAAAGATGAGGGGAGTAGGCTTTCCAGCCAGGGAAAATGATCCCAGCAGGGCTGAAAAGGGATAAGTATAAAGGATATATTGGTCATTTTTGTTCATTTTCTGGTTGTCTAATATCACTGATGTAAGGAACTTCCTTTCCTAATGCAGATTAGACATTTTATAGATTGTAATTTATGGTCTTAGAAAATTGCCCAAGACACTTGAGAGGTTAAGTTATTCATCCTTGGATTCATTCAACATGTATGTGTCAGAGGCAGGTTTTGAACCCAGAGTCTACCTGGTGCTTCCTCTCACTGAATCAAGTACATTTGATTCAGGTCAATTCAATTAACATTTATTAAATAGCTATTATGTGCTAAAGTGCTAAGGATACAAAAAAAAAAAAGGCAAAAGACCTGCCCTCAAGAAGTTTATAGTCTGGCAGAAGAGACAAGCAAACAAATATATACAAACAAGCTATATAAGAAATAAGTAGGAGATAATTAAGTGGGGTTGGGCATGTTGGGAATAGTTCTGTAGAATCAGAGATAATTCAAGGCATTATATTAAGCATCATGATAAATAGACCAAGATGAATTAAAAACAAACCTTCACTCAAGGAGAGGATACATAGTGTGTCTATATGTCTGTATGTATGTATATACATATATACTTACATTTATATGATGATGATAAATTTAGACATGATACCATGAGAAAAAGAGAGAGAAAATTAGCAATTAGGGAAAGGTTCCAGTAGGAGTGGTTCATGTGTCAAGTTTTAAAGGAAGCCAGGCATTTTGAGACCCATATAATTAGCTCAGTGAGTGAGGCAGGGTTGGTGCCTCATTCTTGACCAGTTTGGCTTTCATTTGGAGCTTTTTGCCATTATGAAATTAGAGCCTCCCTTTCCTGCATTAAAAATGGGTCACAGTAATTAACATCCATTAATATTCAGGGACTTCCTCATTCCTAAACCTCCCTGGAGCTATTTAATGAGTGGTTTGGGGTGTTTATTGATAAGTGGTTTTAGGCTGGCTGTTAGAAAATAACTAGAAACATCAGCCTTCAACCGTTTCTCCAGAAAAGCAGCAAATAAACTATAGACCATGGGAGAGCACCTTTGAACCATTAGAGGGAGGCAGAGACAGCCAGGAAGGGGAGGCCTTAAGCCTTCTCAGCTTCACTAAGCCTAGCTCTCACCACAGCTGAAACTAGTTCTAGTGACAGTTCATCCGCAAAGAATTCATGGTAAATAGCAGGGCATGCTGGGGAATACTATGGAAAAAGCACCAGTCTGAAAGAATGAGTTGTCTGGCTGGGATGGAAGTGGACAAAATGGTCAAGCTGTAAGATTTTTTTCTCTATAAAAGTGAAGGTTTGGATGTCAAAGAAATATCTTTCACTCAAACACTATATGTTCTAACACAACAATTCTCAATTTTTTTTTGTCCCAGGGTCTCCTTACTCTCTTAGAAATTAGAAAGAGCTAAAAATGCTTTTGTTTAAGTAGACTATATCTGTAAATATCTACCACATTAAAAATCAAAATTAATAAAAATTTAAAATATTTATTAATTTAAAAATAATAGACCTATATGTGCTAACATATATAACATTTTATGAAAATTCACTATACTTAGAAAAAAATGTTTAATTAAGAATGTCAGTGTGTCAGATATTTTTGCTGAGCTCTTTAATGTCTGACAATTCTCATATTTGCTTCTGTAATATGTTGTTCAAATATATGAAAATAATTTGACCTGTCAGTTATGTAGTTGGAAAAGGGAATAGAATTTTAATAGGCAAATAATATCTTTATGTTATTATGAAAATTATTTTGACCTCTCAGACCCTCCTCCCCAGAAGAATTTTGGGAGCCTCTACAGGTCTGGGGACCACATTTGGAGAAGCATTATTCTAAGTATTTGGACTTGGAAGGGACCTTGGAGACCAATTAATCCAACTCTCTTAATTTACAGATGAAGAAATCAAGAGCCCCAAAGTTAAGTGGATCACCCCAGGCTGCATATGCAGTTGGCAGTAGCACTGGAATTACAATCCACACTGGCTCCAAATCTGGTGTGGTTAACCCCTACCTCATGTTCCCTTGTTTTCATATTTTATGTTTTTGTTTTGAGGTTGTTTCCTTTTCTGATGGTTTGTGTCCATAGGTTCCATTCAGATCTGACATGCCATAATTTTAAAACCTCAAGTTCTGAGTCTAGCTTAAAATTCTCTTCAGCTACTGTCTCCTTTCTTCTGGGTCTGGGCTGCTTCTGTGCTTTTCATTGCAAGATATCATGTCTCCCAACTTCTGCTCAGGGTTGAGTGGTATCAGTCATGGTTTATACTTCAAGGAGCAGACTGACAGAGCTAATTAGAAGCCCCAGCTTCCCTCTTTCCCACCTGGATTTGAGCAAGCCAAACATGACAAATATGTTTGTTTTCCATAATTTATAAGGAAGAATTTCCACACCATGAATAGCAACTTGTTGCAGCTACTTTAACAGAAGCTATAGTGTTGGGGGCAGGTGGAAATACAGCTCTCTGTTTCTTCATTAGGATCCTAGAATATGGGAGCTACATGTGAACTTGGAGTATAGGATATTAGAATAGAGAATGTCAGATTTTGAAAGACCTTAAACAGATGGGCTAAACCAAGCTGGGGATAGCTAGAGACCTCAAATCCATTGGTGAATTAGGGAGGTATCAACTCCAAGCATGTGAATACTTTTTCTGGAGGGATGGACTGATGAGAGCACCTTATTCCAAAAGCCATGAAAGTGTCAGAAATAGGCACTGTGGAGCACCCAGAGCTTGGTCAGTCACTGAAGATTCCAAAGTCATCCACTGCATTTCAGGCCATCACCAAGTGTCTTGCCTTTTTGGTTGCCATTAGACCTTGTTAACTCTAGCAGAGAGAATGAAGCTAACAATTTAGTGCAATTCTGCCTCAGATCCAATTTAAATACAAGTCAAAATATCACTCCACGGTGCTTTTGGTCTTCAAAAACAAGGACAAACTACAGAGATCAACTTAGTGTTCCTCCCATTAGCACATTACTGTGTGCTAAGGTATTTATCACCTTGGCTTCTTGTAAGTATGGGAAGAGCAGAGAGCAGGGAGTCATTTGTTACTGAGTTATGAAGAAAAGGTTGACCAGAGCTTAAAAATAAAGACTCTCATCAGAAAAAAAAAAAAAAACAGAAGTGGGAGGGATAAGAGTTAGAGAAATTGAGAAAGGAAAATGACCTGTTTTCCCCACATCCTAGAATACTAGCTCAGGAAGCATAATATAGGATTATCAATAGTGGAACATAAAATACTCCCTCAGTTTTTCACATAAGGAAAACCCAGATCCAAAGTGTTCAAGTGATTTATCCAACATCACTTAAATAGTTGTTGTATTCAAACATAGAACCTTTGATTCCATACCAAGAACTTTTCCTCCTTTCAGTGTCAGTCACCATGCATTCCTTAACTCCTACTTTGTGCTAGGCTGGGTCCTAAAATACTGGGGATACAAAAAAAGCAAGAAACATCTCTAATGGAGTAGTTTCAGGATCCCTTGCTCCCCTCCTCCAAAAAAGTGGCCGTCTTTTAAAAATTAAAGAATGAAAACAAGGATACACATATTGTTATCAAGACATAAATCCCCATTATGAATAGTACCTTCTCTGCATCTGGGTCCTCCCCTCCCTGTACCAGGGTTCTGGATAATTTCTCAGAGACCACAGCAGCACTGCAAAACACTTCCCCATATATTTATTGCTAAATATAAAGAATCCAGGGGTCTGTGGAGCATGAAATTAGGAACAAATGTAAAGGAGGTCTAGACAGGAACTGTTTGGCTTATGGGCCTCCTTCATATGCTATATACTTTTCTACTCACTGGAGACTTTAAAGCTTCTAGGTAGAAAGACCTTTTTAACAAGACAAATGTTTTCATCAGGAAAAGGCTGAAGACTCCATTGTGTAGAAGTATGAGACAACTTGGAGAAGAGGAAAAATTCTTGCTCTCCACCTTAATTCTAGTATTGTGACCTTGGGCAGGTCACACTTCTCCCTTATCTGGGCTCAGTTTCTCCATTTGTAAAGTTAGAGGGGATCCCTAAACTTTTTTCGTGTGCTATGATCCTCCTTGGCAGTCTAGCAAAGCCTATGGACCCTTCTCAGAATGTTTTTAATGCAAAAATCAATCACATATGATTACAAATAAAACAAAAGGTCAGTGAAAATAAAGGTGTAATTTTTTCCACTCCCAAGTTCATAAATCTCCCTGAAATCTGCCCATGAATATTTGGTGATCAGCAAACTCCAAATTAACAACTTCTGCTCTAAATGGTCTTCAAGATTCCTTTCATTTCTGACATTCTATGAAACATGTCCCTAAAATTTAGTTCATGGGGTTGTGGTAATATGAATGCTAATTGCAAGGCAGGGATAGACACACATACTGCAAAAAAAAAAAAAAAGAGAGACTATTTTTAAAAGGCTTACTGTATGGCTAGAAAGCTAAGAATTTCCTTTCAGTTTTGTTCTATGATCTCATGTTCATTTCTCAAACACTTGAAGAACAATACAAGGAGTCTATGGTTCAATCCAGGAGAAAATATTGGACCTGGAATAAGAGAAATCAAGCTCAAATCCCAACTATGACACCTAATAGCTATGTGCTGTCAGACAAATTACTTCACCTCTGGGCTTATTTCCTCATCTGTAAAATGTGAATGTGACCCACCATTAACAGACATGATCTGGATGAAAATGTAGCAAAGGAAATTGAGAAGGAACAGTCAAACCGGTAGGATGGGAACCAGGACAGAGACAAAGTATCTTTAAAAACTCAGAAAAAAAGCAATTATCAGAGAGAAGAGAATAATTAACAGTTCCAAAAGCTGAAGAGAGGTCCAGAAAGATGCAGGTTGAGAAAAGACCATTAGAGTTGGCAATCAATGAGGTCATGGTAATTTTGGAAAGAGAAGTTTTGGTTGGATGATGAGGTCAGAAGCCAGATTGCAGAGATAAAAAATGAAAAAGAGGGAACTGGAAGCATTAATTGGAGACTGCTTTCTCTAGGAGGTTAGTCAGAAAAGGAAAATGGGTGTAGAATAATATAGCTGGCAGAGATGATAGGATGAGGTTGAGAGTTTTTTTGAGGATGAAAGGGCACATTTTAAGTGGCTACTTCTGCTGGATCAGTCTCCCTCTCTTGACCCAAGATTCTGCCCCAGGCTTTCTTCTCTATTTCATCAAACTCTTATTGGATTAAATTATCTCGATCTACCTCGTTCCTAAATCTCCACATAAAATCTTAATCTTGTTCCAGTCCCAGATCCACAACTACCTGGATAAATTTTTCATTTGGATATCCCACAGACATCTCAAACTCAATATGTCCAAAACAACTTCCTCCTAAATCACCTACTACTCTTCTAAACTTCCCTATTTTTGTTGAGAATGCCATTGTCCTTCCAGTCACCCAGGTTCGAAAATTACTGTAGAGTCATCCTGGACTCTCCCCTCTGTATCCTTCCTCCTCTCTAGACCCTAATTGATACCCAATTCTACTTCCATTAAAGGGGGAAAAAAAACTCATAGTTGTTCTCTTTCCATTCTTATAGTCTCAGGCCCTTATCACCTCTTGCCTAAATGATGGCATTATTATTTCCTCTGCTTCTAATCTCCTCTTTCCAATCTGTCTAGTAAATAGTCTTCCTAAGGCACAGCTTTTTAAAATTTTATTCTTAATTTATGAAATAAGAAGCATTTCCATAACAGTACAACAAAAGAGATGATTCTATATCCCAAATTGGCCTCTTCACCATTTCCTTAACTCTCCATCTCATTGAACAGGCTGCCCTGCCCTGAATGGAATGCACTTCCCCCTTAACTTTCTTTAGGGTTTAGCTCAGCCTGTCTTCCATCCTAAGCCTTTCCTGATGTCCCTAGTTATTAGTGCCCATTCCCTTGTAAAATGTCCTTGTATTTACTAATATCTTTACATGTTATACCCCTCAATAAAAAAATAAACATCTTGTTTTGGGTTTTTCATTTTTGGGTCCTTATATTCCCCTAGAAGTCAAACAGTCAATAAACATTTATTAAGTCCCTACTGTGTGCCAGGCACTTAACAAATATGATCTCATCTGATCCTCGCAACAACTTTGTGAAGTTGGTGCTATTAATATTTCCAAATTGAGTAAACCAAAGCAAAATAGTATTTAAGGGACTTTCCCAGAATCACACATTAAGTATGTGAATCCAGAAATGAATTGAAATCTTCCTGACTAGGTTCTATGTCACCTTGTTACCCAATTCCTAGCAATAGGTATATTTTGCAAGGAGGAAGATTTAAACTTAATATAAAAGGAAATAGCAAAACCAAAAGTGTCAGATAGGGGAGTAGGTGCTCAGGAGATTTGTATCACTGGACATCTTCAAGTAGAGGCTGAATAACCACGAGTTATGATTTCTCTTTGATAAGACAATTTTGAGGTCTTTGATATCACTATTTTCTGTATTTAAGTGGAATAGACTGACTCAGAAGTTAGTGGTCCCCTCATTGAATGTCTGAAAACAAATACTGAATGACCACTTGTCACATTTATGGTCGAGTGGATTCTTATTCAGGGATGTGATGGAGTTTGAAATATAGAATTGTATAGGATAAAGACCACGGCATTTGATATCAGAGGACCTGAATTATCATTCTAGATTTTGTCACCTTGTGACCTTAAGTAACTCATCTAATTCCAATGGGCCTCAGTTTGCTCAAATATAAAATAAGGGAATTGGATTAAATGACCTTGCAAGGATAACTGGGTGATGCAGTGGATAGAGCACTGGGCTTGGAATCGTATGAGTTCAAATCCAGCCTCAGACTCTTACTGCATGACCCTGGGCAAGTCCCTTCACTCTGACAGTTTCCTCCTCTGTTTAATGAGCTAGAGAAGGTAATGAACCACTCTAGTACTTTGCCATGAAAATCTCAAATGGGATCACAAAGAATCAGACATGACTGAATTGATGAAAAACTACAAGAGTCCCTTCTAGCTCTAGACCAAGGCATAAAGTGACCTCTGAAGCCTCTTCCAATTCAAGATTTATTTATATCAGGATTCAGAAAATGGAATGATGATTATAGAAGTATGGTTGGGTCAATCAGGAAGAGCTCCATGGAAAATAGAGCTTCTCAGAGAACAAGGCTACTTGTATCCCCTTCTGGGAGGGATCCCCCCCTGGCTTATAGGAAAATAGGAGACTCTTAATGAGAGTTTATTAAAGTGTTCCATTCTCCTGGTTTCTGAGAGCTGGCAAGGGAGGACATAAAAATGGTTCCTGCACTAGTTGGGAAACTGAGATCAGGATTAAGAGGGTACAACTCCCATCTCACATTCTGTTCTTGCAAAAGTGGAAAGAAGCTTATAAAGCTTTTAAACAGTTTATGATCCAGAGGGACAGATTAACAGTTCAATGAGATGCTTACCAAATTGTCTTGGCTAATGGCTCTGATAATTCAATAAATCATCAGAGAAGAGAAAGAATTTTCAAAACTGACAGATTGTTCCTTTACTCCAAACAGGAACTAGAGTGGCCTTTCTATAAGAGTTAAGGTCATCTTTGTTTCTCCAAACTGCCCTAGCATTTTCTACCAGGTCTCCTGACAACATCTAGCTCTCTATAAGAACACTGACATTTTTCACCATATTCCTTCAACAAATATTTAATAGGCACCTGCTGTGTATAGCACTGTGCTAAACACCAAAAGAGCTTAATAATTAAATTAAGAAATAAGCCCAGTCTGCCTTTTTTAAAAGATGGGAGGTTTACAAGTGTGTGGTACATTAACCATATTTTCACTTTTTCAATGATTTTTTATTCTTTTTTGTTCTTAAAAATATTATGTTTTTATATGGGATGGCTTTTGGGGAAAAGAGGGAGGAAATGAAAAATTTTGATGACATAAAGAACAAAAGACATTAATTAAAAATAGAAGTAAAAAGATACAAGTTCATACTCATGAAATTTACAAAGTCTTGTAGGGATATAAGGGATATAACACAGGTAACTATAATATACAGTATATTGGAAACAAGATAATATGTGAAATTTTGGGGGAATCAGGGAAGACTTCCTTGAAAATATTTGACATGGGCTTCAAAGAACTGGCAACAGCTCAATAGGTGAGTAGAAACCAGGAGGACACTTCAGGAACAGGGAGCAGGAAAATGAAACAAAACATGAGATGTTTGGAGGGCAAGTAACACAGAGGAAAACCACTTGGAAAAAAACTTGAGAGGTAGGTGTCATATTCTGTAGAACCATGAACATCAGGCAGAGTTCTATCATGTCCTCCAAACAGTTCTATCTGAGAGACAATAGGGAACCCTGAAGGATTTTAACAATACACTGGCTTGTTGTGGAGATCAGATGTGCAGGTGCATGCCTGTACATAATTTTATAAACCTTAAAGTGCTTAAAATGGCAAGCATTATTATTGTTGTTCTCATTATCATAGCATCATACTAATTATTGTTGTTGTAGTTAGCCTTTGCAGTTAAAGTGAAAGATCTTCACTTCTCACCTAGGCTAAGACATTACTTATTGGATTAAGTAAAAATGGTTTGACTTAAATAGCAATTTAGATCATAGACATGTGATGAATAGAACAATGGAGTTGCAGGCTAGAGACTGAGGGGTGATTCAAATCCTGCTTTGGACACTCACTGGCTATATGACAGGTAATGGGCAAGTTATTTAACCTCTCATGCCTTGGTTTACTTTTCTGAAAAAATAGAGATAATAACATTAGAACTATCTGCCTTATAGGATTATCATGAAGAGAGAGCTTTGCAAACCTTAAAGACCCTTAATAAATATATTTTTATTAGAACTAGAAGCAAGTTTATGACTCTCTAGAGGGAAAACATGCACATAACACACATAAGTTTAATCAGCATTGTTAATATTTTCTCTGTCACTTTAATAAGTCAACAAAACAATAAATTGAGCCATGATTTGTGGTGAGAGTTAAGAGATGTAAACACTCACATTGAAAGTGTAAGCATCAAGAGCTGGTCAAAGCTAGCTCTGGCACATCCTTTGTTAGAGGGAACTACAGAGATTGTCTATTCCAAATCTCTCTTTTAGATGACAAATTAAAGAGGCTCAAAAAGAAGTGGCTTGCCTATAATCACTCAGTGACTTAGTGGAAGAAGCAGATCTAGAACCCAGTTCTAGTGGGAAAGGTAACATGATAGAACAGAGCAGACACTTGAATCTCATCTCTGCTGCTTACTACTTGTGTGACTCTGAGGAAATCACTCAATTGCTTTGAGCCTGTTTCTTCATCTGTAAATTGAAAGAGTTAGATCTCTAAGTCATCCTTTTTAACTATAAATTCAATGATGCTGGAACCTACAATCCCGCCTCCTGACTTGAAAAAGAACAGTAAAGATTTCTCCTCCATGCTGAAGAATTTCCATTCCCTACCAGGTGCCAGGTATAGCAGTAGATAGTGTGCTAGTCAGGAAGACTGAGTTCAAATTCAGCTTCAGACACTTACTAGATGTATGACCTTGGGTAACTCACTTAATCTCTGCCTCAGTTTCCTCAACTGTAAAATACGGATGATAATAATAGCACGTCTCTCCCAGAACTGTTGTAAGGATCACATGAGATGGTATTTGTAAAGCACTTAGCATAGTGTCTGGCTCATAGTAGACACTTAATAAATACTTGTTCCCTTGCCCTCCGACAACTTTATAAGACTCTGCTTCAGTTAAATCCAATTTGTGAGCAAATCAAGACATCACCCTGTGACATCACTAGTCCTCTTCAATACAAAGTCCAGCAACATTGATGACAGCATCAATAATTGGGACCTCCTGATTCCCCTGAACAATGCAGTCTCTTTCCTGCCCACAGGAAGCTTTTACTTAAGATAATTCCACCTCTTCTGCTTTTCCAACTAGGGAGAGACCAGAGCTCTCTTCTTCCAATCTCACCTTGTTAAGAACTAAATACCTAGATTTGTGAATTATTCTATCTCCTTTATAAACAATGTATGAGTTGTATGGTTCTGTATAAGTGCCCCAGAAGTTGATAGAAAGGAAAAATAGGGGCAGCTAGGTGGCACAGTGGATTGAGCACTAGCCCTGAAGTCAGGAAGACCTGAGTTCAAATCTAGCCTCAGACACTTAACACGTCCTAGCTGTGTGACCTTGGGCAAGTCACTTAACCCCAATTGCCTCAGCAAAAAAAAAAAAAAAAAGGAAAAATAATGCTGGAGAAATCAGCGAAGGGCTCTCAAAGGGCTAGAATTTAAGTTGGGTTATAAAAGATACTTTAGCTTTGGATAGGAGAAGGAGAAAAAGCATGGAAGGAAGAAGGAGAGATCTTGGAGGCTGGTAAGGCTGACCTCCCACAAGGGCTGAGCTGCCATTGTGTGTGCATGGACTGGGGACTCGGCCTCTCTGGCCCTGGCATTCATCTGAGGCATTTCTGCTCCTCAGCATATCTATAAAGCCTGGGATCAGATCCCTTGACAGCGTGCTCCAGCTGGCACAAATACAGGTGTCATGGAGATAGCTGCTGACAGCCGTTGGGGTTGGGCTAGGAGCCTCCTACAGGCCAAGTACAGAGGGCTGGCCGAAGTTTCCCATCACAGCACCAGGTTGCTCTGCAGAGAGTCGGGCAGTGGCGGCAGAGATCAGGACCCCTCCAATTCTGTTCTCATGGGTAAAAAGGCTCAGATGACAGTGGGCTCAGATGAACTTCCAAAAGCTGTTTGGGAAGGTAGCATGAGACAGAAAAGAAGCCAGACTGTTCTGGGAATGGCTTATAAGCCTCCAGTTGGCTTCAGCAGTAATCATGACAATCATTTGACTCCTTAACACTTACAATAACTATGGGTGTGGTGGTCTTAGCGTCAGAGCATCATATTACGTCAGAACATAGAACATCAAAGCTGGAAAGAACCTTAGGACATAGAACACAAACCTAGATGGGATGTTAGAGGTCAGTTCAAAATCTTCATTTTGTAGGCAGAGGCCCTTGCATTTCCAAAACTGATTCTAACATTTCTCAAAAGGACTGATTACCCAAATCCTACCCCCACCCCTACCCCAAACAGATAGTATTAAATGAACAAGAAAGGAAAAAAGATGATGTGGCAAAGAACATCTGCAATAAACTCTTTTTTGGACAGATGTGTAATTAAGGCACAATCTGGTCTTTCCAGTTACTCCCCCCTCCCAATCCATCCCACAGCCCACTGCCAGATTCAGTCTTCCAAAAACATACATTTCCTCATGACCCACCCTTGCTTGAAAATCTTCATTGTCTTCCCATTGGGAGTGTAGTGAGGAGCTGATATGGATCCAGTGAACTATGATATTTCCAGGCACCCAGGTTCACAAATTAGCTAACATCCTTGACTTTCTCATTCCTTATATCTAATCAATTATCAAATTCTGTTGATTTTACCTTAATAAGATTCCTCAAATATGTTCCTTTATGTCCACCCCAGTGCAGACCCTCACTTCCTTCCATCTGGACTCTTGCAATAGCCTTCTGGTGAGTCTCCTTGCCTCAGATCTCTCCCCAACCCAGTTTCATACTTCAATCAGGTACCAAAGTGAGCTTCCTAAAGTGAAAGTTCAACCAGGTCACCACTACCGCCACCCGTCATTCAATCAACTCCCATGGCTCCCTATTATCTACAAGTTAACATATACTATCCTCTATTTGGCACTCAAAGCCCTTCCTAACTTGGCTCCCTCTTACCTTTCCAAGCTTCTTACACCTTCCTTCCTTCCATTTACTCTACAGTCAAATGACACTGGCTTCCTGGACACTCCATCTCTTGACTCCTTGTATTTTCAATGATTTCCTCCATACATAAGATTCTCTCCCTTCCTCATCACTGCCTTCAGGCTTCCTTCAATCAATCAACCACTAAACTTTTATTAAGTGCCTAGTAGATGCAAAGTAGCCAGGAGGTGGTGATGAAGAAGGCCAGAATCCTAGGTCACTTAGTTCTCTGTGCCTCAGTTTCATCATCTGTGAAATGAACTGGAAAAGGAAATGGTAAACCACTCTAGTATCTTTGCCAAGAAAACCCCAGAAGGGGGTCATGAAAAGTTGAACATAGCTAAAAACAATGGAAGAACAATAATAATTATGTAGCACTGTGCTAAGCAGTGGAGATACAAGAGATCAGACAGTCCCTGGCGTCAAGGAGCTTGCTATCTAATCCTTCCAATCTTAGCTAAAATCCCATCTTCTCCCAGAAGACTTTCCTATTCCTCCTTAGTGCCAGAACTTTCCCTCTCTTATGCTCTCCATTTTATACTACATGTATAGTGTTTATAGACTGTGTTCCTCCTATTAGAACATGAGGAACTCCTTGAGGGGAGTGACTGATTTTGCCTTACTTTGTATTCCCAGCACTTAGCACACTACTTAGTACTTTGACATATTAAGTGCCTTAATCTAGCCTCCACTAGATTATAAACTTCTTGAGGTCAGGGATGGTGTTATTCCTTGTATCATCCGTAGTATCTAGAACATAGTCTTGCCTGTAGCAGGAATTCAATAAATATTTTTTGGGTCAAAACGAATAGTGAAGTTATTACTACTGGAAATTTCTCTAAAGATGCCTTGTTTTAAAGACTGCTGAGCTAAATCCTACTTAATCTAAAATCCAGATATCATTTAGGGTTTCTCCAAATCATTGCATTTAATTTAATTTTTTTTCTATACTATTACATGAAACTCTTTAGTTCCTAAACTAGATTTAAGCTATCATGTTTAAGAAATGGTATTTCTATTTCTATCCCAGCATAAAATAGTAAATAGAACCTTCCCAATAAATGGATTTGTGTTGTTGTTGCTTTTTTTTTTGCTTGATCTGAAACTCCATAATTAATAATAGCTAATATATATGGCAGCTACATGATACAGTGAATAGAGTTCTGGGCCTGGGGTCATGCAGACTCCTCTCCCCAAATTCCAATCTGGCCACAGTTAGTTACTGGCCTGGGACTTGGAGTCCTAATCTCAGAGACTATTTAGTTCTGTGACTTTGTGCAAGTCATTTAACTCTATTTGCCTCAGTTTCCTCATCTGTAAAATGAGTTGGAAAAGATAATGGCAAACCACTCCAGTAGCTTGTTCCCAAAAAACTGCAAATGAGATCACAAAGAATTAGGCAGGGGTCAGCTAGATGGTCCAGTGGATAGACTTGGCCCTGAAGGCAGGAAGATTTGAGTTCAAATCTAACCTCAGACATTTAACACTTACTAGCTGCATGATGCTGGGCAAGTCACTTAACCCTAATTGCCTTGCAAAAACAATAGTAACAAACCAAAGAGAAGAATAATTGAAACAACTGAATAACAACAAAATCTATATATAACACTTGGAGGATTGCAGAGTGCTTTATCTATTTTACTTAATTTGATCTTCACAGCAGCTCTTCAAAGATCAGTGATATTATTAACCTCATTTTACAGAGGGGCAAACTGAGGCCAAGAGATGTTAAATAGCTTGCACAAAACCACAAAGCTAAATAGTCTCTGAGATTAGGACTCCAACTCTGTGCCACTGGCTGCCTATGGCTGGGGCTACATGTGCTCTATCATTTGCACTTTTAAAACCACTTCAAATCAAGTCACCATGAATTAATTAAATGCTTACGGTGTGGCAGGCACTGTGCTAAGTGCTGGGAATAAAAATGGAAGCAAAAAGACATTCCCTGTCCTCAAAAAGCTTATATTCTAATAGATCTTCCTTTAATCCAGGTTCTGGCTATATGGCGTTGACCCAGACTTTTTCTTTTCTAGAGTTCAGATTCTCTTCCCTATAATAATAAAACAGCATTTATATAGTACCTACTTCATATCAGACACTGTGACACTATGCTAAGCATTGGACAAATTTTATCCTCACAACAACCCTGGGAGATAGGTCCTATTATTATTCCCATTTTACAGTTGAGGAAACTGAGACAAGCAGAGGCTAAGTGGCTTGCCCAGGGTCACACAGCTAATAAGTGTATAAGGCTGGATTTGAATTTAGGTCTTGGTGAACAAAAAAAAGCAGGGGTAGCAATCCTGATCTCAGACCAAGTAAAAGCAAAGATAGACTTCATTAAAAGAGACAAAGAAGGAAATTATATCTTCCTAAAGGGTACCATAGATGATGAAGCAATATCAATACTAAACATATATGCACCAAGTGGTATAGCATGGAAATTCCTAGAGGAAAAGTTCAGACAGATGCAAGAAGAAATAGACAGCAAAACTATAATAGTGGGGGATATCAACCTCCCTCTCTCAGAACTTGATAAATCAAACCACAAAATAAATAAGAAAGAAGTTAAGGAGGTAAACAAAATGTTAGAAAAGTTAGGTATGATAGATCTTTGGAGGAAATTAAATGGAGACAGAAAGGAGTTTACTTTTTTCTCAGCAGTCCATGGAACTTATACAAAAATTGACCATGTGCTAGGACACAAAAACCTCAAAATCAAATGCAGGAAGGCAGAAATAATAAATGCATTTTTTTCAGATCATGACGGAATAAAAATCACATGCAATATAAGGCCAGGAGAAAATAGACCAAAAACCAATTGGAAACTAAATAATTTTATCCTAAAGAATGAATGGGTGAAACAGCAAATTACAGACACAATTACTAATTTCATTCAAGAGAATGACAATAATGAGACCACATACCAAAATTTGTGGGATACAGCCAAAGCGGTAATAAGGGGAAATTTTATATCTCTAGACGCTTATTTGCATAAAATAGAAAAAGAGAAAATCAATGAATTGGGCTAGCAACTAAAAAAGCTAGAGAAAGAACAAATTAAAAACCCCCAATCAAATACCAAACTTGAAATCCTAAAAATAAAAGGAGAGATTAGTAAAATTGAAAGTAAAAAAACTATTGAATTAATAAATAAAACTAAAAGTTGGTTTTATGAAAAAACCAACAAAATAGATAAACCTCTAGTTAATTTAATTAGAAAAAGGAAAGAGGAAAATCAAATTGTTAGTCTCAAAAATGAAAAGGGAGAACTTTCCACCAATGAAGAGGAAATTAGAGCAATAATCAGGAGTTACTTTGCCCAACTGTATGCCAATAAATTTGATAACCTAAGTGAAATGGAGGAATATCTACAAAAATATAGATTGCCCAGATTAACAGAAGAGGAAATAAATTACTTAAATAGTCCCATTTCAGAAAAAGAAATAAGAATTTAGGTCTTCCTGTCTCCAACCCCAGTGCCATCTCTACTGCACCACCTTGCTGCCTCTAAAATGGCAAAGTTGAATAAGGTGAACCTTAAAATCCTTCCAGCGATGATAATCTATATTTTCCTATGAATTCTTAAAATAAAGATTTTGCTTTTATACAAAGACATTGAACTTGGGAATCAAAGGGTCTTGCATTCCAATTCAGTTCTGCCTCTCACTCGCATGACCATCTGAACAATCTCTCTAACTCCTTAGTTTCTTCATCTATAAAATGGGGGTGATAATCTAAACCCTGCTTCCCTCACAGGGTTGGTGTGAGGATCAAAGAAAACAATGGATGGGAAAGCACTTTGGAAAGCCCAAGGCTATATATGAGTATAAGGGATTATTGTGGCACTTGCTTTACCTGGTGAGTCCGGGAAAGGCTAAACCAAAACACAGCTGGTTTTGCTCAGAGCTGTGTCTCCACATTAACCAAGAAGGAGGGAGGGCAATGGAAGCATGCAATTTAAAAACTCTTCCTCCCACTATGAGATCCACTGCCCAATTTATTTCTGTTCACCAAACTGGACAAGGAAGGAACATGAAATTTGCCTGGACACAAGACTCTGGATGGAACCCCATCTCGGCCATGGAGATGCACATCCCCACCTCCACCTGCCCTGCCAACCTTCACCCCTCCCTCCCTACACACCATGTACTTGGACTCTGTGCTTGTCTTACTCTTGTAGTCAGCAGGGCCCAGGCAGGGCCAGCTGGCTCAAAACTGACTGGCAGCCAGCCAAGCCAAGACTGTTGAGCTTTGCAAGAGCTGGTATGAGTGAGTGAGTGAGTGAGTGAGTGAGTGTGTGTGTGTGTGTGTGTGTGCCCCACTTGCTAGGCCCTTCCTCAGCCCCAGATTGGGACTAGGAACCTGCAAAACCCTAATGGTCCCAAACTATTTTTGAAAGCTCCTCCCTTTTCCTTGCCAAGGGCATATCCTCCAGGAGAGACAGCAAAAAAAAAAAAATTAGTTTATCCCTAAACTGAGCATCAGGAAACCTGAGTTCTGTTCCCAGTATGACATTAAATAGCTGTGTGACCTTCAGCAAATTGCCCAGAGAGGGACTCCATTCCTTATCTTTATAGTATCATGGAAAGAATATTGTGTTGAGTTAAGAGACCTAGAGTTCAAATCCTGACTCTATTACTGACTGTATGAACTTGGGCAAGTTACAACCTCTGTAAGCCTCAAATCCTGACTCTATTACTGACTGTATGAACTTGGGCAAGTTACAACCTCTGTAAGCCTCAGTTTCCTCATCTATAAAATAAGAGGATGCTAGTTCTAATATTGAATGATTATGTGAGAGTCCATAGTCATCCAAAAACTTATTTATCCCAGACTAGTGGACATATTTCTAAAACAGGGCTCCTCCTGTTCTATGGAATCCAACCTAGGATTCATAGCTAGAAAGAATCCTGATGATCAGAAGAAGTTCTTAACCCTTTTTGTGCCATAGACCCCTTTCACAATCTGATGAAATCTATGGATCCCTTTTTAGAATAATATTCTAAATACACAAAATAAAATACATAGGATTACAAAGGAAACCAAATATATTGAAGTATTATTAGCAAACCTTAAAAAAGTTTACATATGGCTGGTTAAGAATCTCTGATCTATGTTTTCTTTCACAACATGGCTTTTATGGAACTGTTTTGCAAAACTTGACATGTGATTTTTTAATAGGAACTGGGCTGGAGATAAGGGATAGAATCTGGAATTCAAAAGTTTTAAAAACAAATGTAAAAAATTGTTTTAAATGTAACTGGGGAAAATATTAAATAAATAATTTTTAAGAATAATCTCTAATCTAGTTTTTTAAAAATATTTATTTAATATTTAATATTTTTCTCAAGTAATTACTTGATAAAATGCAAATTACTTGATAAAAATCCAGGGAAGTTATGTAGATGGAGGGAAACTGTATTTATGACCTGTGGGACCTCCAGAATTGACATCCTGATCTGACACCAGAACAGAGGATAGGATTTGAGAAGATCATTTTTTACATCAGACCCATCAAAGAGAATTCAGTGACTGCGGGAGCTTTTAGATTCTAACTCTAAAGGCCTCTGGAGGTAGAGAAGAGCTTCTGGTTTAGGAGCACCAACCTGGAGGCTTGGGTTTTTTTTTTAATTTTTATTGATCTCTTTTGTTTTTATATCACCTTTGTTTCTTAATATATTCCTCATATTATAATAACTGTAACAAAGAATGAAAAGGAAGGAGGTAGAAATAGTTTAGAAAAATTAACCAATATGTAAACCAAATCAGATACAGATATAGGTAAGTGGGTAGATAGATAGATACATACATACATACATAGATACATAGATGCATAGATACATAGATAGATGGATGGATGGATGGATACAGTGTCTCATACTCCTGGGTCCCTACCTTGACAAAGAAGAGAGGGAGATACA
>JAJPUD010001210.1:29934-44977 GCA_023553655.1 Myrmecobius fasciatus | reverse complement strand
TTTTGAGTTCTTCATATTCACTATTTCTCACAGCACAATAATACTCAATTACATTTATGTATCACATTCTTTAGCCCTTCACAAAATAAAGGGAGAGGGGCAGCTAGGTGGCGCAGTGGTTAGAGCACCAGCCCTGAAGTCAGGAAGACCTGAGTTCAAATCTGGTCTTAGACACTTAACATTCCCTAGCTGTGTGACTCTGGGCAAGTCACTTAACCCCAATTGCCTCAGCAAAAAGAAAAAAAAATAATAAAATAAAGGGAGAATCTATTTTTTCCAGTTCTTTATTACTACAAAAAGAGCTGCTTATAGATATCTGGGAACTATACAGGATTTCTCTATCAGGGATTGCCATTTCCTGCTGGCTGGCAAAGTCCTGAAGCCTGGACACTCACATTCAGCAAGGAATTCAGCAATGTTTATTAGGCACTTACAAGGTGTTAAATCTGGTGCTGGCCTCCGGGAATCTAGAAATGAAAAACATCAGTGCTAATAACCTCACATTTCTATATCATTTTTTAAGGTTTACAAAAAGAGCTTTCCCTACAACCTCTTCAGGTTAATAGTACATAAATGTATTATTATAGCCATTTTATAGACCAGGAGGCCCAAGGCTCACAAAAATAGTGATAGATGTGGGATCCAGGACTAGAATCCAGATCTCCTTTCAAATCCAGTACTTGATTTCAACACCAGTCCCAGCCTTCAAAGAGTTTATAAGTGGGAAGGAGGTACAATAGAGAAAAAGAAAAGATCCAGGAAAAAGGCTACAAATAGGAGTCTTTAGGAGTTAGAGAGAGGATTCTGTTATGATACCCAAATTCTGGTCTCAATTCTATCATTTACTAATTGAATGATTTGGAACAAAGTCATCTAATTTCTTTGGATCTATTTAAAGTGCAATTAATAATCCCTGCCCTGCCTCCCTCACCAGGCTGTAGTGAAGATTGAATAAGATAATGGATATGGAAATGCTTTTAAGAGGGTAAAGAACTATATGCATCATCAGTGAGATTAACTGGATTTCTCATTTTTACCCATTTTCTACCATAGATAACAGTAGATTGCCTTAGTGACTTGGTTCTGGATAACCTTTCACATGAATTCCCTTACTTGTCTTCATCATTCCCTGTTAGGTAGGGAAACACAGATGATTTATTGTCCCAATTTCCCAGATTTGGAAATGAATGCACCAAGTAATTTTCCTGGATCCAAACATCCATCACCACTCCCCTTTAAAGAATAAGCATACAAACACTTTAAATAAAATAAGTCTTTGGTTCCCAATCAACCATTAGTTCACCACCACCCTCCTCTAGATTTATCAAGATATAGATCAGTCAGAGATATGTAAGAACTGAATCCCTGAAGGCTTCTGATCCTTTCCCCTAGTTCCCCCCAAATTTGTCCAGGTTAAAATGAATGAGTACTCTTAAAAGAAGAATACCTAAGACTTGGAGGAAACAATTCAAATCTAGCCTCAGATACTAGCAAAGTTTCCCTGAGCAAATCAGTTTTTTCTTTCTGCCTCAGTTTCCTCAACTGTAAAATAGGGATAATAAAAAAAAAAAAACACTTCCAGGTTTGTTTTGAGGATTAAATGAGATGGTTTTTGTAATGCAGCTCGCACAGAATTTGTCAAAGTAGGCACCTAATAATAATGCTTATTTCCTTCCTTCTTAAGAAGAGGAGAGAAGGATCCACTTTACCTTTTAATGAATGACTCAAATTATAAGAACTTCAAGTCTTTTTCTTTTTTTTTAAGCAGCCCTCCTGTAAATGGTAAGAATAGATTTGTAATCAGAAAACCTGGGTTCCTTTGGGACTTTTTCTCTCCATCCTCTGGCCCTACAAAGTTATCCTTTTTCCTCCCTCACTGGTTGCCTTCTGGAAGCCTGGCTGTTTAGGACTCCCTCAGTCCTGAGTGGGCTCTGGGCATTTTCCTTCTGGTTTGTAGGGCTTCCCGTATGGCAGAGAGGCCTGGGCTTCCTTTACTCAGCATCTTCTTTCTATGCACTTTTCAAAGCTTGCTTGTGTCTTTCAGGCAGTTAATGGAGAAGCGGGCGAATGACAGCCGGGACTGTGGTCA
Organism: Myrmecobius fasciatus; assembly: GCA_023553655.1. Taxonomy (NCBI): domain Eukaryota; kingdom Metazoa; phylum Chordata; class Mammalia; order Dasyuromorphia; family Myrmecobiidae; genus Myrmecobius; species Myrmecobius fasciatus. The sequence continues at coordinate 42,888 of JAJPUD010001210.1, read as the reverse complement.
TCACAGGTGGAATATTAGCAACAGTTATTTTGCTCTGCATCATCGCAGTCCTATGTTACTGTAGGCTTCAGGTACAGTAATAATATGTGCTTTTTTGAGTTGGATTGAATTGGGTGAAGCTATGTTCTCCAGCTCAGTTTACTTCTAGCTTCTAGAGGAGGGTCACCTATTGGAATCTGAAAAGAAAACTGGGAAAGGGAAGGTCATGCCTCAGAGACATACAGGACATGCAGTTCCAGCTTGAAGCCCAGCTCTGCCATTGTCTCATCCTGGGAATTTCTCCCTCTATAAAGTTAGTAATAAAAGAAGGAAGATATTGGACTTTAAAATAGAAGTCCTATTTTAAATATAATAGAAATAACAAATAGAAGTCCTATTTTAAATATAATAAAATAAAAATAAAACACCTGCCTACCTCCTGAGGATGTTATAAGAGTCAGGTATGATGAGGAATATGAAAGTATCTGATCAATGTTAAAAACATTTGTTATTTCTTCATCTGCATCCAGTATTACTGTTGCAAGAAAGATGAGTCAGAAGAGGATGAGGAAGAGCCCGACTTTGCTGTCCACTCCCACGTCCCACCACTCCACTCCAACCGAAACATTGTGCTGACCAACGGACCCTCACTCTACCCATCTTCTTCCTCATCTTTCAATCAGAAATCCCCCCAGTGCCGCACCATCTGCCCCAGCTGCTCCCACTACGAACCACCGACCTTCTTCCTTCAGGAACCAGAGGAAGTTCGAAATGGGGGTGAGCGCATCAACTATAAGAACATCAGTCAGGAAGACATAGAGCTGCCGGTAACCTTTGGTGGTCTTCAGGCCCTCAACCCCAACCGCCTCTCTGCCATGCGGGAAGCCTTCTCCCGAAGCCGGAGCATCAGCACCGATGTCTGAGCCCCTTCCCGACCCCCAGATCTGGCATTGAGAGAGGAACGCTGGACTGGAATTGAGACCCAGGCTCTAGGCATAGCTTTGCCACTGACTCACTGTGTGACCATGGGCATGGTGCAGTATCAGTTTCTTTACCTGTTAAAACAGGGATTTGACTAGATGGTCTCTAAGGTCCTGGAAGCTTCAACATTCTTTGATTTGGGAGCTTTTGATCCATCCCCCAGACTCTGAACAATAGTTTCACCGACGAGTAATCCACCAGCGGGTCTGACTGAGAGAGCTTATAAGATGATGAATGTATTTTGGTAGTCCATTGATCAGCAACAGAGTAAGTCATTTGGTCAATCAGCAAATTCTATATTTCCTAAACCCCCTCTGTGTGTCCAGCTCTGCATTAGGCAGAGCACAAGGGGCACAAAACCATAGGAAACACATCCTCTGCCCTCAAAAAGTTGAAAGTCTGGTTGGGGAGGCAGGGCATACAACAACATATTTAACAGTAGCAGGCAGTCTAGTCTATGTTTAATACCCAATGAGGAGTACAAGCTGTAGGAAGATAAGAGGGAAAGGTCCCCGTGATATGGGACAGTCAGGCAGGGAAGGTCATGGTTTAAGGATGAGCCTCAGAAACAAAAGTGGCTAAATCCCAGCTAAGAGATGGCAATCATAGAGTGAGAGTGAATATGGGGCATGGGAGTGGGGGAAAGGGGAACCCAAGAATTGAGGTAGTTTAAGTCATTGCCTCCATGGTATTGAAGAAATTTTGGAACCAGTCTATATCTGATTCCCAGGACTGTACTAAGGGTCACCACAGCAGGTATCTTATCTCACATATCAATTGGCTGCCTGATGTTGGCAGATAGAATCACATAGCCTCCTCCAGTCCCCACTGGGCATGAAGGTATTTCTCTGATCAGTATCTCCCCTTCTGCAGACCCTAGGTCCCTTTGGATCCAAATGATTTCTGACTTTGTGTGACCCCATTGCTGGAAAGGGAACAGGATGCATGAAGGAGAGAATGAAGATAAAGATATTAACACATCACCTAATTTGTATAATAATGGAGTATGGCTCTTGTCCTGCCCTCAGCATAGACAGACACACAAAAAACCAGATAGTGCTAAGGAAAAAAAGTGACCCAAATTTGCCTGGAGACTTCCTTAGTCAGTCATGCACATGCACACGCCACCACCCCCCACACACACACAAATATATATGCCTAAGACTCCTTGGGCAAAACAATATGAGCTCTTGCTGGTTGACATAGGAACTTCTCTGCTAGAACAGCCATTGGAGTTTAAATCATTGTCCTAGAAGCCAGAAACCGGTTTGCCTATTCTCCTGCCTCCTACCCACATTGAACATTGATCTGCAGGCATAAACAGCAGGATCCACCCAATTGTCTCAACAAACCCACCCCCCTCCCCAATTACAACAGTTTCCTCCTCAGGTATTTTAACCTGAACACACAGCCCACCAATACTGGTACATATCCACGAGGTCTAGGAGAAGAAATATATCAATTTTAACTGATTAGAGAAATCCCCTAATTCTGATGGGCAAATCACTTAGCCCCCAATGAAGGCAGCCCTTTGTGTAGGTGTCCCCTCATTTTCTATTTAGTAAAAGGCAGTACTTACTCTTTGGTGGCAGATTGTTGAACTATATTTTTTAAAGCATACAGGAAATGAGGCTGCCTGGAAAAATCCATGTTCCCTGAACTTCTCTCTGGACTGTCTCTGGGAATTTCTCCTTCAGGACTATACAGCATGGGATGTGGAATGTGAATGTATAGTCCCCTTATGACTAGTCTGCTCACAACCAGAGAAGATGGTACTCCTCACTGAACTCTCGATTAAAACTTCTACTTAGAAGACATGCTCTTGGCAAAGGGCAAGCTATCATTTTAAAAGTTGTGGTTGGTTTATAAATATTGTGTGCATCGTGACAAGATATTTTCCTCTCATTCCCAGAAGGCTTTTAATTCCACAGAAGAAGTTTCAAAATACCTGAAAGATTCACCACTTTTGGTATTCTTGATTTTCTTTCTTCTCCTCCTCCTTCTGCCTTGGTCTGTAGCATATTAGATTTGCCCAGTTAATCCATCTTTGAGTGGGGCAAATAGTGAAGCTTTGGTGTATCTTTGCCAGGCTTGGTGTTCTCAATGGTCTGATGTTATAACAGAAGCTTGAACCAAACTCTTATTTTGTACAAATTCTTATCTGAAGTTGGTTCTGTTGCATTTGACTTGGGGGGGGGGGGAAGGAGGGGAAGGCAGTTTCCTGTGTTGTCTTTCTATTTTCCTGTTTCCTTTTCTGATCTATACATAATTATAAAATATATATACATATATAGCTTTGAAGTAAAATAAGAGAAAGGCAGCTTAACTTCACAGAGGTGGACTGCTGAATGGTACTGACTCCTGGGCCCATTGGAAAAAAAAAAGAAATAAACCTTATCTTTGACATTACTATGGAGAAGAGGCTTTTTCATCTGGCCCCATTTCCAGACCACTCTTTATAGTGGTTTAGGGAACAGAGATCACGCCAGCCAGCAATGACATTGTACAGAAGACTGACTGACTTTAGCAAAAAAGTATCTGGTACGTGAGGTCAAGGCCATAACCCAGACATATAATTGGTGTATGGTATGGTTTTGAAAATGAAAGGCTAAGAATTACAGCTATTATAGTCATCTGACTCTGTGGAGGGAAGTTACTGCTGTGAAGTTCATCTGAAAACATGAGGGATTCCACCCCCGCCCCAGAATGAGCCTTCCAACAGTGCATGAGTGAACAGAGCAGACTTCACAGGTAGAATGGTGCCCACAGAATAATTTAGGATGGTACCAGGCCCAAATTAAAGACAGCCCTATTGCCTTTATTCCTTTGAATCTTACAGAATCCCCCTTTAAATGCACTCTTAGAGCATTCTTCATTATTAGCTGACATGTTAATTATCAGCAAGCCTCTTTGATTAAACAAGAATAAAAATGAAACATGGGGTGAGAGATGGGGAAAGGAAGACCCCAAAGACAGATTTGTCTGACCCTGTTTGCTGAAAGCTGGTCCTAACTACATGAATGCATGAACTAAACGAGGGGTGCATCTCCTCAGCTACATGGCTGAGCTTTCTGAATCTGTTTCCTCATCTATAAGGGTTCAGATTAGATGGCTTCTAACGTCTCTAATAGCTCTAAAACTGATCCTATGATTAGCCCTATGGATTTCCTCATTTTGTTGCCCAGTTCTCATAAAGTAATTCAATACCTTCCTCCCTTGGATTCAAATCCCACCCTTGCAAGTTAGTATCTGTAAGACTTTGAACAAATCCCTTAATCTCCATGGGTCTCATGTCTAAAACAAGGGAGTTGGACGAGATGGCCTTTGAAATCTCTCCCAGCCTAAGTCCATGAACCAAATTGATACAAAGAGCCAATGTGCTCAGTAGGAGTGTCGGGGTGTGTTGCCCCTGACATGCTGCTTGACTTGGAGAAAGCTCTTCTCCAGAAACTTGGTGGGCCTAGAAAGGCAAGTTTGGAACAATTCTACACACAGTCCCTCCCCCCGCCCCCACTCCTGGTTTGGGAAAGGCCCAGTCTCCAAGGAAGCCAGAAACACTTGTTGAATGTCCAGTCACCCCACTTCTAGCCCCTAGTCCCAGAAAGCTGTAGCCAGGTGATTGACAGCTCTGAGACCCAAGCAGCCCCACAAAGGGTTAAATTCCTATGGATTCAGTCAGAGGGTAGGCAGGGAGTTCTCCCCACCACCCCCTGAAGGGATTAAGGAATCCTCAGCTAAGGAGGGTTATTCTAAGATTTTGTCATGGCTGCTAGGAGGCTCACTGCCTTCAGAGAAGAGAAGGAGAGCAGGAGCCTAAGGTACTAAGTTTTTACTGAGGTGAACTTCTTGTCAAGCTTATGGAAGAATTGTCATCTTTCTCCTCCTCTCCCTATTCCTCTTTCCCCCTTTCTCCCCTTCCTCTCTCTCTCTCTCCTTTTTTGTTACTCTTCATCTCCCCTTTCCTTTCTCCTTCTCTCCCTCTCTCCTCCCTTTCCCTCCCTCTTATTCTTTCTCTGTCTCTTTCTCTCTCTCTGTCTCTATGTGTGTCTCTCTGTCTCTCCCTCTGTTTGTGTGTGTGTTTCTCTATATCTCTCCTCTCTTTCTGTCTCTCTCTGTCTCCGTGTCTCTCTGTCTCTGTCTTTCCCACTCTGTGTGTGTCTGTCTCTGTCTCTCTTTTTCTGCCTCTCTCCATCTGTCTTTGTCTCTCTGTCTCTGTCCCTCTGTCTGTCTCTCCCTTTCCCTCTCTCCCTTTCTCTGTCTCTGTGTGTGTCTCTCTCTGTCTCCTTCTCTGTGTCTCTCTGTCTCTGTCTATCTCCTCTGTGTGTGTCTCTGTCTTTGCTTCTCTGTGTGTGTGTCTTTCTCTGTCTCTGTCTCTCTCTTCCCCTCTCCATCTCCTCCCCATTCCCCCACCCCACTCCCAATACAGGCAGCTGATGGCTTAGTAGATGGAGTGATGAGCTTGGTATCATGAAGACCTAAGTTCAAATTTGATTTCAGATGCATGACCCCAGGCAACTCATTTAACTTCTTTTTACTTCAGTTTCCTCTGCTATAAAATGGGATTAAAGGAGCAGCCTCCTCCCAGGATTGTTATAAGGATCACAGGAGATAATATTTGTAAAAAGTGCTTAACCTGGCCTGTAGTATGTTTTATATAGCTGTTTATTCCCTCACTCTACCCTCCAGAGTACAACTGACTAATAGGAAAGTTGCTGGTCCCCTTCAGCTCAGTGTTGTGAAGCTCAGGTGATATAATAGATGTAAACACTCTGCAAACCTTGTTCTGGTTCTTCAGTCATGTCTGACTCGGTGATCCCATTTGGATTCTCTTCTCAAACAAGCTGGAGTGGTTTGCCATTTCCTTCTCCAGATCATTTTACAGGTGAAGAAACTGAGGCAAAGAGGGTTAAGTGATCTGCCCAGGGTCACACAGCTAGTAAGTGTCTGAGGACAGATTTGAATTCAGGATGATGACCATAGACCTGGCACTCTCTCCACTGTGCCACCTAGCTGCTATTTGCAACCTTAAAATGCTATATAAATGCCAATAATCAGTATGACTATTAAACTCCACCTAGAGATGACTATATTCCCCAAGCTTTCTATTACACTGCTGCTGAGCTCAAGCAATGTTTATGGAGCAATCCAGGGGGTGCTGGTAAATGTTTAACCAACTGTGATCTTGGGTAGGTAGGGACAGACTTTTACATTTAATCTCAGAGACAGAGACAGAGAAATACACACACACACACACACACATACACACACACACAAAAGCAGAGGCAGAGAGACAGAGACACAGACAATCAACAAGACAACTCAGACTCTTATTTGTAGTCCCCATTTCTGAAGTATAAATGCTCATATTGAAATTTTAGCAATCAGAAGCCACAGAGCTGGCTCTTCATGCCACTCTGACTGCTCAGGTTTTCCCTCCTCAGTTCGCCATATGCGGATCTTACTTTGAGCAACAACCAGAGAGGCAGAATGCTTTTGTGAATAAAGTACAGGATTGGGAATCTAGAGACCCGTATCTCAGCACAGCTCCTGGCACATTGCTGTTCAGTTGTGTCTGGTTCTTGGTGACCTTGTAGGGGTTTTCTTGGCAAAGATACTAGAATGCAGAAGGCAGAGAAAGAGATTAAGTGACTTGCCCAGGTTCACATGCTGTAAATATCTGAAGCTGGATTTGCACTAAGGTATTCTTGAATCCAGTGCTCTATCCACTGCATGATGTAACTGCCTCTATTGCTTGTTGATTGATGGAGTTCACCTAGCTGAGTGATGCAGGAGATAGAACGCTGGGACTAGGAAGCATCTTCATGAATTCAAATCTAGCCTCAGAAACTAGTTATGTGACTCTAGACAAGTCACTTATCCTATGTGCCTCAGTTTCCCTCATCTGTAGAGATGAGAGTCAGAGAAAAAAATGGCAAATCATGGGGCAGCCAGGTGGTGCAATGGATAGAGCACCAGCCCTGAAGTCAGGAAGACCTGAGCTCAAATCTGGCCTCAAACACTTAACGCGTCCTACCTGTGTGACCTTGGGCAAGTCACTTAACCCCAATTGACTCAGCAAAAAAGAAAAAAAAGAAAATGGCAAATCAGTCAAATAGCATTGCCAAGAAAACTCCAAAATTGGGTCATTGTGCCTCAGTTTCCCTCATCTATAGAGATGAGAACCAGATAAGAAAATGGCAAACCAGTCCAGTAGCATTGCCAAGAAAACCTCAAAATTGAGTCATAGAGAGTCAGACATGACTAAAAAATGACTGAACAACAACAATCCCTAAGCCTCAGCTTTCACATCTGTATGATGCAGGGTGGGGCATACAGAGTATGTAAAGTCTCTTCCAGCTCTGACATAAATGTTCTGTGTATGTCTTAAGGCTCTTCCAGCTCTGATATTGCATTTTCTGAGGCTCTTCCTGTTCAAAGATCCCTTCTCTCTGATATCCCTTGTTCTAAGCTCTAAATTTTATATTCTAAGATCCCTTCCAGCTCTGACATTTCATAATGTTTTGTGAGTTTTTTTTTTTTTTAAGTTGGCTGGTACGAAGCAGACTGATGGGTATATTTACAAAACTGCTTTGGCCTGGGACAGACTTTTCTGGCCTTTTCAACATGAGGTTTGTGTGTCACTGCTCTCCAATGAAGGCAAAAGTCCAGAACTCTCCCTCAAAGCTCCCTGTGCTTCTTAATAATAGCTAACATTTATTTGGCACTTACCATGTGCCAGATACTGTGCTAAGCACTTCACAATTATTATCTCATTTGATAGTCACAAAATTCCTGGGAGGGGCGTGTTATTATTATTATTCCTATTTTGCAGATGAGAGAACCAAGGCAAAGAGATTAAATGACTTGCCCAAAGTCACACAGCTAGCCTGCACTCTATCCACTGAGCCACCTAGCTTACCTATTTCCCTACCTCCTCCCAGGTTCCCTCATCTCATCCAAAGCATCTAATATCTAACATCTCAAGTAAATGAAACCAGATACCAATCATAAATATGACAACTTTATTGACATATACAGATGAGTACTGATTAATGATTATAGGGATAAAATCCACTGTTTGTAAACAAATATATTAAGAAACAAATGCGTCTTTTTGTGATATAAAGTGCAGGTACGTTTCATTATATACACTTCTGTCAGCATTGATGATTTTTTATAAGGACTATGAAACTGACATTTGGTTATGAGATAAAGTTCTCTGAAAAGTATACACCTACTTTTACAGTCTCTGTTCTCCTCTTCTCCTGTAGTACCCCTCACCCTAAGGCCCCAAAGAACCAGGGGATAAAAGGTTTCACTCTAAGGCAGCTCGTAAAATTAACAGGGTCCCCCTTCCAATATGTTTTGGTTGCCAAACATGCTACTCAAACATTCTCCCCTCCTTTTGGAATTTTGTAAGAGCAAGCAAGAAGCTGAGCATGGAGGCAGGAGACCAAGCAAGCCTTGGTTGGAGGTGAAACCCCCACAGAGATTTGGATCTAAAACAGAAACAAATATACAAGATTCTATGTACATCCTTCCATCTATCCAGACACTACCAACCTATAGTAGTGAGGAATCATGGATGGGTTCCCAGCCTTGAAACCCGATGCAGGTGACCCGTAGATCTCTCTCCCAAGGGATCAGGAGAGGGAGAGGAAGTCTGGTAGAGTGTGGTCAAAGTCCCTTCTCTGTAAGCAGAGGGCCAATGTTCATTTTTCACAGGCTTAGTGCTCCCAGCTACTGGGAAGAACTTCAATTAAAAGAAGGGTGGGGAGATCCCCTTCCACGGGGCGACTCCCAGTCCTTCACTCTCTCAGTATGGTGGTCCAGGCCAGGGTGAAAGGGGATGTCTCTCCTCCATGGAACCTAGGAGTGGGTGGGTCTACAAGAACGACAACAGGCTTTGCTGTAGTACCAGTGGCTACAAAGGTTGACCTTGATGGCCAAAGCACAATTGGTCCCTGGCTGATCCTGGCAGCTGTCATCTACAGAAAGGGAAAAAAAGCAGGTAAAATGGTGAAGAGAGAGAAAGCCAGCAAGATCACAGGACAATGCCCCCCTAGAATTTAGCCGACCTCCCTTTATCCCTCTCCCGCTCTATGTGAGCTTGTTTACAAGGTCAACACGAAGCTTTCCCCCTGATCCCGAGGAAGAAAGCTATAGACAGGTAATGAGTAGGCCACCCATTTATTTCTTTGATTTCCCCCTTCTGAGATAACTGGTCCCTAGTTCCTAGAATAAAGGGTCCTCACACTAAAGTGTGGATTAAAATCTGAGCCCTAATCCCAGATTAGTCACAGGCATTTAGGCCTCTTCTGAGCCCTAACTTCTCCATCTATAAAATAGAGATATTCCTATTTAGTACCCTTTCTTTTCCTTTCCCTATCTGTCAGTCAGAGAAAGCAAAGGTTATTTACTGCCTACAGGGAAGTTTGATCCAGATATTGCTTTTTTTGGTGGGGGAAAGAGGATGTTGAATGCTGAAAGGATGTACTATGTGATTTCACACTGGGGTGAATAAAGTGGTATGACTGGGGACACTGGAACCACTTCTAACACAGTTCATCAGTAAATGTTTACAAAGTCCTTACTGTGGGCTCTGAAAGAGGATCCTCTGCAGAGGATATACAACAATTATGAGATTCTGTCCCTGTCATCAAGGAACTTACAATCTAACTTGGAACAATTAAACAATTAGAGAACTTGGCAGTGATAAGTGGGAGAAAGTCTATGAGACAGTGAAATTAAAAAAAAAAATGTCCAGAATGGAGAGGATCATTTAGGAGACTAGAATAGACTTTGTCTGTGATGAAGAAATCCCCAGGAGGTCAGGCTAGGAGGCAAAGGATCCCAGGGCTCTGACTACAATGGCTCTCTACCCACCATCTCTCCAGCCTTTCTCCTCCCCTGGTCCAGCCCTTCTCACCTGGAGGTTCTGTAGGGCATGGCTGCAGGTCACAGGTCTGTTTGGCAACCGGTTTCACCAATGGGTCACAGCCCCGAACAATGTCTGTTCCTTGATAGCATTTCACATCACGCATTCTCACACCTACTCCACAGGTTTTGGTGCACTAAAGAAAGCAGAGATGATTATTAAGCAAAACTCCTCCTATCTCAAGCCAAACACAGCCAAGCTCTGTGTCCAGGTGCTAAGTGACATATATAAGCAAGTTAACCTGGTCCAACCTAGGCAGCCTTTGAAAGGAACACTGATAAACAATGGCTATATGACTTTGGACAAGATGTAATCTCATAGGATGGCAATTTCCTTTATCCATCAAATAAGTCTTTGTTATTTTATTTTATTTTTCTGGTCTACATTCTTTCCCCATGAAAAAAAAATGCAAAATATATTACAAACATGTATAGTCACACAAAACAAATTCTCCAGTTGGCTCTGTTCCCCCCGCCAAAAAAGTATCTGCACCCTGAGTCCATTTCAGGAGGTGGACAGCACATTTAATCATGAATTTTTTGGAACTGTGGTTGGTCACTGTTTAAATCAGTCTCTAAATCTTTCAAAGCTGTATGTCTTTACAATATTGTTATTTTATAAACTGTTCAGCTTCTGCTCACTTTAGTCTGCATTAGTCCATACTAATATTTCCAGGTTTCTCTGAAACTATCCCCTTAATCATTTCTTATAACACAATAATATTCCATCACATTTATATAACTTAACTTTTTCAGACATTCTCAAACTGATGAGCAACCCCTCAGTTTCTAATTTTCTGCCACTACCAAAAAAAACTTCTATAACTCAAATGAGTCTCTTAATCACCACCCTCCTTTTCACCAGGCTCTTGTGAGAATTAAATGAAATAATGGACATGTAAATTCTAAAGTGCAACACAATTTGTTATATATCCTAGGGTTTTAGTAGAGACCGGGGAGTTGGAATTTTTTTCCCACTCCAATAAAAGTCTTGTTTTGTTTTCCAATTAAATCAATCCTTCCCCTGAGCTCCCTGTGCAGATGTTGCCCTTGGAAAACCCCACTTCACAGTACAGAGCAGTGAAGACGTCTGCTGACCCTGCCTCACTCCCTGCCAAGATCTCACAGACAGCAGACACAGCCCCCCTCTTTCCGGGTTCTTTCCTGCCCCAGTACAGGCGACCCCACATTACACAGCCAAGTATGAGGCCTCCAAGCTGTTTATCTGGTACAAGTCCTGATTAGGACTTGGTTGAGAGAGCAATGGAGGACATACACAGCCAGCTTGGCAACCTTAGCCAAAGAGACTATAATCAGTCTCGGGTGATCCCCCTGAAGGAGTCTCGGGGGGCAGCTGGGCCTTCTTAGGCCAGATGCAAGACCTCTTACTCCATTTAGCTCCTTGTTCTCTAGTGGCCTACATGTGTCTGAGCTGCAGCAAATTGAGGTGCTGTGCTTTGGGAGCCCTCTGGACCGTGGCTCAGGGAGGTAGCTAGTAGCCATAAAGGCCAAACATGCAGTTTGTCCAAAATCCCCCATTATCTCTGAGGCAGAGAGGTAGGGGATATTTTATCTTCTCTCCTTCAGGCTGCCCTCCACAGTCATCCCTCTGACTTCATTTCACCTGATTAAACCCACAGAAATGGGAGAAATGGGTTTGTTCCCAAGTTCTGAGAATGGCCTTGGATTGGCTTTATCCCTTCCTCCTTCTTCTCTTCCTCCTTCTCCTATCCCTCTTCCTCTTCTTCCTCCTTCTCTTTTTCTTCCTCCTCCCCTTCTCTTCTTCCTCCTCTTTTTTTCTTCCTCCTCTTCTCCTCTTCTTCTTCTTCTTTTTTCTTCCTCCTCCCCTTCTCCTCTTCCTGTTCCTCCTCCCCTTCTCTTTTTCTTTCTCCCTCTTCCTTCTCTCCCTCCTCCTCTTCCTCCTTCTATACTCCCCCCCTCTTTCCTTCCCTCTAAACCCTTGACCAGAGAGAGCTGGGGTAAGGCAGGAAGAACAAAAAGGACAGCTGTGCTCTCCCAAGCCAATCAAGAAGAAAGGAGGGGGAGGGGAAAGTACCCTCTTGGACTCTGTACAAAGTAAAAGAAAGGTCATCAGACTTGGAAGTCGAGAAACATGGGTTCAAACCCCAACTAGTGTTTTCTCAGAATTGTAATTAAAAGTAGCCTGATCCCAGGGACCTCTCTGTGTCTTCCTATTGCATGGCAGATAAATCCACGGTCACGAGCATCAGTGGATGCCCCAACACCGGCCCTTGACCTGCTCCTGGAGCAGTAGAACCTTTCCCAAGACAGGTGGAGACCCCAGACCCTCACCTCGGACCACGGGGTGGTGTACCACTTGAAGCATGGCCTCTCAAAACAGGTGCTCTCCTCCGTGGGCTTCTTGGTGATGTCACAGTCGGAGGGGCTCCTTGTCTTCAGTTTCCCATTCGCCAGCTCCAGACACAGCACAATCCTCTTTTTCACCCCACGCCCACAAGTGGTATTACACTGGGAAGGAGAGGCAAAGAGAAGGTCAGCCCCCGAGAAGATGAGGAAGGATCTTTGGGGTCAGCTTCCAGCTGGCTTCCCATGGTAGCAAGGTCACTCACCCGCTCCCAGTCCTGAGCCAGCCAATGAGCAGGGCAGTTCTTGTCCCCACAGGGGTGGATGGCCAGGGGTTTGGCTTCCACATTGCACTGGGACTCGGGCACGACCCGCCCATCACTGGTCTTGCAGTAGACATGTCGAATCATCCTTCCCTGGCCACAGCTTCCACTGCACTGCAAGGGGAGAGGGGGGCAGGAGACAGAAGAGGAAAAAGCAGGGGTAGGGAAGAGAAGAAAAATGAGACACAGAGAGACAGACAGAGAAAGAGAGACAGAGACAGAGAGACACACAGAGACAGAGGGAAAGACAGAGATAAAGAAACAGAAACACAGAGAGAGAGAGAGAGAGAGAGAGAGAGAAACAGAGAGAGAGAAGGGAATTTGAAAAGGCAGCAAGAGAATGGAGCAAGAGTGGAAGCAAAAGGAGGCAGTCAAGGAGAAGAGATGGGCAAAGGAAGAAAAGAAGATG
>JAJPUD010001210.1:19802-29924 GCA_023553655.1 Myrmecobius fasciatus | reverse complement strand
GAGAGAGAGAGAGAGAGAGAGAGAGAGAGAGAGAGAGAGAGAGAGAGAGAGAGAGAGAGAGAGAGAGAGAGGCAGTGGCATAAAAGGGAAGGAAAGAGAATAGAAGATTTGGAGAGAGAAAACACCCTGTGTTAGAAGGTTTCAAATCATAAAAACTCTTGAGGAAGGAAGGTGAATTTGAATCCCAGGTAGGTAATTGCCTGGCCCTCACTATTTCTGGCTTCCTCCCAAAGGAGAAGGGGCTCAGGTGAATGGAGTTGCCATGGCGACAGCTTATTTTTAGAGAATGGCCAAATCCAAAAAGATGGAGAAAAGGCTGGAGTATCCCCAGTCCCAGTGGATTCTTTTCCAGACTCACCTTTGCTGCCCTCTTGCTCCCCAGGCCTAGCCCAGAGAGAGACCTATCCTCAGGAGTGTTTCTTGCTTGGTGACTTAGGAGAGCAGGAGCCACTCACCGGTCCCCAGTCTGAGACGGTCCATTGTCGGTCACAGGGGGGCCCGGTGCAGTTCTTCTCTGCCACCGGCCTGGTGTTGGCGTCACAAAGCTTCTCATCCTCAGAACATCGGATATCCCGGGTCACCACGCTCCTCTCCCCACACTTCGCTGCACACTGAAGACCAGGGGGCAGACACAGAACAGAGAGGGTCATTAAGTCAGTATCCAGCAGCCTCTTCCCAAACCAGAAGCAGAACTCACTTCATTCTTATGAATTATTTTAATTTATTTTTATTCTTATTTATATATAGTTTGAAAAACACTGGGAAGGACCAGACCACCCTTTATCTCCCACACCTGAAATTTTACCATTTGGTAACACATCAAAATCCCGATTCCCTTAAAATAAACACCTTTTATCTCTCTCAATTGTAAGAGATCACTTAAATATAAAGACTTTGGATATCTCTATCTGGAACACTGAGTGAGGAGGGGAGGATAGATGACCCCACCAAAAGGGGAGTTTGAATCCTAATTGACTTCCAATTTTGCTGTATCCCAGCCCAACCCCAGGGGCAGCTGGGTGGTGCAGTAAATAGAGTACTAGGCCTAGAATCTAGGGAAATCCGTCCAAATCTGACCTCAAGCACTTGCTAGCTAGGTAACTCTGGGCAAGTCCTATAACCCCTATTTGTCTCAATTCCTCATCTGTAAAATTGGGACACAATGAAGAAGAAAATGGCACACTATCCAAGTATCTTTGCCAAGAAAACTTTGCCACGGGGTCATGAGCAAAAGTTCCCAGGATGACAAAGAGTCAGACAGCAGCTCTGCCCTACTTTCTCCAATAAGCGAGGCATTCTTGTCCCCATAGGCATGGATGGCCAGGGCTGTGGCTTCCACTTAGACTGGGAATGTGGGTACACATTACCTCTATCTTTCTCCTGAGACAATAGCCCCAGAGCCACTCCTAGTCTTTCCAGAGAAATGGGAATCTCCACACTCCTTTGTGTTACCTCACTTTTGCACTTTTGTTCTATTTTGTGTGGTTATTTGCTTCTATACTTAAACCCTCTACAATTCTGAGAGCTCTGGGAGGACAAAAACCCTGTCTTATGCAAATTTGTATCTCCCTCGGGCTAAGACCTGACCCCAAATCAATAACTGTTTATTAAACTCGAAAGACTGAGGATCCAGCATGGATCAATAGTTCCACCCCTCTTCCCAGTGCGTCTGCATGAAAAATAGCCCTTGACTGCTGTGCTGACCAGGCTATCTTTCATATGTGAAGCCTTGCCTCAGGAGGTCATGGCCTTTAAGCCAAGAGTGGGGGGTGGGATCACACCAAGTGACTAAACTAGGCTTTTCGGCTCCTCAGGAGACTGATTCCACAACAGCTGAATAATTTCCTAAGCCCTGAGTCCATTCATCTCAAACCAAAGTCCAGGTGGCCAAAATTCAGAAAAAACAGAAGATTTGGACTGATCCTTCGAGGGATCACTTATCCCAGTGTTCAGGGTGGGAAGCTCTCCTCAAAACTGGCTGGCTCTATCCCTGGGAGGCTGGCTACTAAAAAGAGTACTTAGAGATTCAAGCCATAATGGATCCCTTCCCCCAAATGAAACACAATAATTTCCTTGGGGGGGATACTGGCCTGCTTGGAGAATCCCTATCCATCACTCAAACCCTGAGCTCTGTAACCACACTGATTCCCTCAGAAGGAGTCCCTTTGTCAGTTTAAGGACACAACATTTAGGAGGAAAAATTAGAGTAGGAGGAAAGAAGAATTTTCTAATAACCAGAACTGTCCAAAGTAGAATGTGTTGTCAAATGAGACAGTGAGCACCCCGCCAATGGATTTATTCAACAGAAGCCATCAGAGATTTGATGGCCTCCAAGGTTCCTTTCCAAATGTGTCATTCTACGATTTTGTGGTCACATTGTTGGTTAATTGTTTTTCAGTCATGCCTGACTCTTCACTACCTCATTTGGGGTTTTCTTGGCAAAAATACTGTAGTAATTTGCCTTTTCTTTCTCCAGCTCATTTTATAGATGAGGAAACTGAGACAAACAGGGTTAATTTCTTGCCCAGGCTCACACAGTCAATAAGTGTTTGAGGTTACATTTGAACTCATGAAGAGTCTTCCTGGCTCCAGTCCTAGTATTCTGCTCTATCCACTGTACCACCTAGCTATCCTACTAAACTTGACGATCCACATATTTCAAAAAAAAAAAAATTAACAGTAGCATTCAAGAGCACACACAATTCTCTCATTCTCTATCTCTCATTTATTCTCTCTCCCTCTCCCTCTCTCTCTCTCTCTCTCTCTCTCTCTCTCTCTCTCTCTCTGTATGTGTGTGTGTCTCCCTCTGTGTGTGTGTGTGTCTGTGTGTGTGTCTCCATCTCTCTCTGTCTCTTTTTCTCTCTGTGTTTTTCCTTCTCTGTTTCTCTCTGTGTCTCTCTGTCTCTCTCTCTCCCCCCCTCTCTCTGTCTGTCTCTCTCTTTCTCTGTCTCTGTGTATGTGTCTCTCCATCTCTGTCTCTGTTTTTCTCTCTGTGTCTCTCTTTATGTCTCTGTCTCTGTCTCTATCTCTCCCTCTCTCTGTGTCCCTCCTTCTTTCTCTCACTCTCTGTCTCTCTCCACCTCTGTCTCTGTCTCTGTCTATATTTGTGTCTCTCTCATACACACACACACACACACTTTGTCATTACCTCTGACCATTCTGACATCTCCCACTGGGGCCCACAAGCTGGATTCTTGCACGTCTTGCGCTCATCGGGCCTGGTGATCTCTGCTGACTCACACAAGTCACTGTACACAGAGCTGTCAAAACCAGGTGAGATCATCTTCCAGCAACGAACAATGCGGAACTGGTAACCTTCCCCACAGGTTCGAGAACACTCACTCCAGCTACTGGTCTCCCACCTGCATGGCAGAAAGAAAGGAATGAGCAAAGATTTGGCCAAAGAGGACAGATTTGGAGAAGTAGGAGGAAGGAGCAAATTTAGACTTGATAGAAGAATCATATTCTTAATAAACGATGTTCTCCAAAAAGTGGATGGGCTTGTAGTCCACAGTGATACTAGACTTTTCTTTGCTCTTTTGTCAGACATTGAGGTTCCAGTAGAGATAGCCTCTGGGCTTCCAACCTGAAAACTTGGCGATTCTTTGAATGACTCCTAGGTGGAGCCTTAAATCAGGTAGACCTGAGAGGTGTCTGCCTGTTCTAGTATTGCTCCCAGAGTCCTGGTTGGTCATAGTTGTTTCTCTTTGTACTTAGTTTTCAAAGGACCAGTGACATCATGGGGTGTTGTCTTGACTTGTATGTGAATTGGCTTTAAACGAGGCAGAGTTGCACAAAGTCACCAGCCTCACTTTCTCTTCCAGTCATCCAAGTCCAGTGGCCACATAGAAGTCAAAACAACTGGCACTGGCCTGGAGGCAGTGAATGACATTGGGGCCTTTATGATGTTTGGCCAAGCTTCGAGCACTCCACAGTGTCTGCTTTGGTCACTTTTGTGGCCATTGGAACCTAAATGGGTTCTCATCTGTCCATTCCACTGGGGGAGTCTTCTCATACTTTCCTGGGTAGACATCTCCCTAAATCATTGGAGGGTTTGGGGGCTGTTGGTTAGTTACCCTCAACCTGGCAATATTTTCTGCTGGAATGATGTGTTATGGTGTGACAGCTACCCAAACTACAGCTTCATAGAGCCATAGTAATAGTTGAGGGCTGGTGAGGAGGGGGGGGCGAAGAGGGAGGGAGGGGGAGGGTGTCAAAAAAGTAGATGAGCAGTCTTGAAAAGGGCTCAGCAAGCCCTCATCCCAAAAGTGCTAGTTTTCCTTGAGCACCCACACACTCCATATTTCTACATGATACAGTGGATAAATGTCAAATCTAGAGTCAAGAAGAAGACTAAAGTTTAAGCTTTGGATATTTGCTAACTCTATAACCCTCAGCAAGTCATTTAATCTCTGCCTGCTTCAATTTCCTCACCTGTAAAATGGAGATTATACATAGCACTTACCTCCCAGAGTTCTGTGAAGATCAAATTAGTCCATATTTGTAAAAAGCACTTAGCACAGTACCTGGCACATAGTAGGAGCTTAATAAATTCTTCCTCTAAATTCTGATAGTCACTTTTGACCTTTCTGGGCCTCAGATTTTTCATTTGTGAAATGAGAGGTTGGACTGAGATGACCTTTATGGTCCCTTCTATCTTTAGAGCTACAAACCTACAATGCGTCAAAGTTAAACAGCTAGAACTTCTGCTAGTGGAGCAAAGGAGTGAATATTCTTTGGAAGAATGGAGTTCTAAGGTCAGCCTGATTTCAGGACACAGTGTCCAGCTCAGTCAACTGCTGGTCTAGTCCCTGAAAGAGCAAAGAAGGTACTCACTTCACCCCTACCAAGCAACCCTATTGACTCCACTTTGGTGTCTTTGCTCTACATTCAGAAATTGGGATGCCTTCCCCACCACCCCGATGTCTCAAGTGCCTATGATTTGGTGCTGGCCACATGTCCCAGAAGAAACAAGAGGCTGTTAAGAGCCTATACAGGGACTTGGAAATGCTTGGCAGTTCACTGGGCACTCTCTGCCCATCTTACTCTTTCCCCTTTGGCAAATGAGGGCAGCCTAGTTACCCTCTGGCATTTTTCAGACATTTAGTCTCTGATTAGTCTTTGAGGAGAAAAGGTTAATTGAGGCACAGACTGATTTTGGAAGAAAGAGGGTTCTACTTTGGGCAAATAGAAGGCCTGGAAGAGTTGGGGGAAGGAAAAGGAGAATATGAATTTGACTGCACAGTCAGTAATGTTTGATTTAGACACACATGCTTGTGGATGCAAACACACACACACACACACACAAACATACACAAAGCAAAAACAGCAACAACAACCTTGGCTATGGAGGAACAAAGAACCTCATCTTATCATCACTGGAACAAAGACAACTGATGGACCAGGAATCTTTCATAGGGTCAGAACTGGTTAGACAATGTAGAAGCTGACTTAGATGCTTAGGAATCATTTCCAATAGTTTATTTTTTTTTTAAATTCAAGGTAAGTGAAATGGAAAAAGGAGGCCATCCTATAGATTGATCCCAGTTTCCTGGAATACATATGTGAAGTAGAATTAGGAAACATTGTATCTACACACACACGACCACCATGGCCACCATCACTATTACCTACATCCTTCAGCTCCCAAGAAAGCAGATCTGTTAAGGAAATAGGATTTAAGCTTCACTTGCTCCCTTCTCCTCACGCCCACCACAGCAAGGAGGCGATGGCCCCACTCTGTCCTCCCCAAGAATCTCTCCCGTCTCCAGTAAGCAAGAGCTCATTGAGGTTTGTCTGAGCGTATCTCCTCAAGAACAGATTCTCCTACCAATGCCTGGGAGTTCCGACCTCAGAGGAGACTGCGGAGAGAAGTGCTGGAGACATTACCTTGGCTGGCACTCCCTCCCAGCACAGAACTCGTGGACAGGCTCCGGGCGGGTCAGGGCATCGCAGTAACTGTCATCAACCTCAATCCCATCATAACGGACACACATGGCATACGTTGACATGACCCCTAGTTTCAAGGCAGAGGAAAATAAATGCATTGGGACTTTGAAAAACCCGTTCCTTCCTGGCGTGCTTAGTGGGTGTGAATGTGGAGGAGCTGCTCAGCACAGACCTGCCAAGCCGTGGCTCAAAGTCCCATCTAGAGCCATTTTCCTGTTTGTGGGCCAGCCAGTGAGCCGAGACTATCCAAAGTAGAGATTGGGAAACTCAGAGACTCCTGCTTGGGATTTGGAAAGGACCTTAGAGATCATCCAACCCAACTCACTCCCTTTATAGCTAAGGAAGGTAAAGCCCAAATGGTTTGTTCCATCTCGCATAGATAGTAAGGGGCAGACAAAATTTGAACCCAGGTCACCTGAATGAGAAGCCCTTCTACCAAAGGAGGCTGCTTCCTAGTCCCCGGCTCCCATTGGAAACTCTCCAGCTTGCCTAAACCCAAGCCAATTAGCTCTCCTCCAAGACAAAACTGGGCCTCTAAAACCAAGTCAAGAAAGATGCAAGGCCTCCAGAGGGGGATTTGAGGGCCCTGGAGGTTGTCTCTCTCCTCTATTTCTCTCCAGGTCCAAATGCAATAGAGAAAGCTCTTCCAGAGAGTTGCAAGCGTTTGTGGTATATAACAAGCCTCTCTGCCAGCTCTGTTTTGCTGGGTTCCAAGAGCTTCTTGCTGTGGGGCCTAATACCGAAATGCAACAGCAGACAGGAACCACCCCTAAAGGAAGGCCAGGTTATAGACTCCAGGCCTCGGGCCAATCTTCCCTCCCTGGGAAGAGACAAATAGGACAGCCTGTCCTGTGTCTGGGGTTCTCAGGCACATGCTTAGGCACAGGGTCCCCTGGAAGATCACCTTCCCAATCCCTCCATGGAAACCTGCAGAGAACTACTTTACAAAAGGAAGTATTAGCATAATATCAGCTCTCCTTTGTCTGGCTCCAGAAAGAATTTCTGTCTTCTTTTCCCTTTCTCCCCTTTGGCTTCATTCATTATGATGCTAAATTGAAGCTGCTCAGGGTGACAAGCCAAGTCAGAGTCCAGGGGTGGCTAGTTCCCTCCAGAGAGGGGACAAAGCCCAGAGTAGGAATCTTTGGGGTCCTTTTTTCTATTCTATGAACTAGGATTCATCTGCACCACAGAATGTCAGAGCCACAAGGAATTTTAGAGACCTTCTATTACATCTTCCCCCATTTGCATATGAGGAAAGTGAATGGGGAGTAACTGAATGCACAAGACCACAACCAGGGGTAAAATTAGAATTAGAACCTGGTCCTACTTCCTACCTCCCCATCCAGTACTCTTTCCCTAGTCCATGCTGCTTCTTAACAATTATACACAATGTGCCTCAATTTTCCTGTCTGCATACTCAGAGGCTTTTATGGGTCAAAAAAGCACCAGATTCTGGGGCAGCTAGGTGCCGCAGTGGTTAGAGCACCAGCCCTGAAGTCAGGAGGACCTGAGTTCAAATCTGATCTCAGACACTTAACATTCCCTAGCTGTGTGACCCTGGGCAAGTCACTTAACCCCAAATGCCTCAGCAAAAAGCAAAAAAAAAAAAAAAAAGAAAAGAAAAGAAAAGAAAAAAAGCACCAGATTCCACTTCTGCCAGCCAAGGATTGCTTTCCTGAGAGGCTGGAGGTATAAAATACCATCAGATTTCACCTTCACTCCTATATCTTTCTCAGGGCCAGTCAAGCATGGGACAAAATGAAAAAGTGAGCCCTCTTCCCATAATTATTATGAGGAGAAACAGTGGAGAGGTGAGTGGGGAATGGTGAATGAATGTTTCCGAGAGAGGTGAAGTTGTAAAGGTCTATTTGGAGGAATAGAGGTAGGATTCTTTGTAAGGTGACTCCTCCTGCTCCAAAGACTTGGCACCCAGAGTTGTCCTGCCTTAAAGTTAGAATAACTTTGTAACTTAAAAAGTTAGAATAACTTTGTAACTTAAAGTTATAAAGCTAGTTAATATTTTTTAAATCCCATGCACTGTGAACATAATGAAATTCATTCACACCTAAACATGAAATGGTTGTATTTCTATATACCAGGCCAGACTCATGTTTCCTGGGTCTCTTTAGAAAAAAACACCCTAGCTATAAATATTTACTACTCTTAGAGAGTACACTGAATCTTTAAACCCCAATAGGAAATCCTATGTGAAAGTGATTTTGGAAATGACACTGATTTCTCTAAATATCAACAATTGGAAAAGTTAGAATTAACACTCAATGGAGAGAAGGAGACAGAAAATGTAGGGCAGGAGCTTGGTCTAATAGAAAGAACCTCGTACTCTTTATTCAGAAACTGGGCTTTGAGCTCTGGTCCTGCCACTGACTCACTATCAAATACCCTAGGCTTTTGTCTTTCTCTCTTTATCTTTCTGTCTCTGTCTCTCTATCTCTATGTGTCTATGTGTCTGTCTGTCTGTCCGTCTGTCTCCCCACACACACTTCAATTTCTCTTTTTTGTAAAAACAATAGTGTTGAGGTTAAATGGTCTCTCTTGTCCTTTTCAGCTCTAATGTTCTGATTTGATATACTGTGAAAGTGCTTTAATCCCTTCCTGTCTTACCTATAACACATTCTCACTCTGGATTTCAGCCTTATCATCCCAAGCAAATATCCAATCCTAAAAATCAAGAGTCTAATTTATTTCTCTCGTCCCAGTCTCCCAACACCACCAAGCACTTTGTTGGGCTCAAAAGTAATTGAACTGAAATGAATTGATCCCTAAAAAAGGGAGAGTTACATATAATCAGGTTAGTATGAATATTGGGGAGAAAGAAATGCTGTTTTCTGCTTAAGATATAAGGGAAACATATAATGGTTTTCAAGACTACCTTCTCAAAACAGAATTTCAGAGTTGAAAGAAAATGGAATGTTAGAACATAGAATATCAGTGCTAGAAGGGACCTTGAGCATGGAACATTAGGACTGGGAGGGACTCTAGAATATAGAATGTCAAAGCTATACAGAAGTTTAGAACATGGAATGTAAAAGCTGGAAGAGACCTTAAACATAGAATGTTAAAACATAAAACACAGAATATCAGAGCACAAATGCTAGAATATAGAATATCACTGCTGGAAACATTGACTATTACAATTCAACAGAACTTTGAATATGGAATTGTCAAAGCTGGAAAAGACTTTGAACATGAAATATAAGCAGACAGGATATAGAATGTGAAACTGGAAGAGACCTTAGATTATAGAACACCCTGGAAGGGACCTTAAACATAGAATGTAAAAACATAGACTATAGAATATCAGAGCTGGATGGGACTTTCAAAACCATTTAGTTCAATTCCCTCAGGTTACAAATGAAGAACCTGAGACTCAGCAAGAGAGTGGAGAAGGGGAATGGGGTGTTGGCAAAGCACTCTAGTAAGGGGATATAACACAAATTACTATAATGGACTATAACTGTACATCATGAGTGCATACAAAAGATCCAAACTAATTTCAAAGTGAGGGAAAAGTCATTACTTGCTGGAGATCTCATGGAAATCTCTCTGAGAAGGCAAGCTTTGAGTTGAGTTTTAAAGGATGGCTAGAAATTAAAGAGACTGAAAAATGCAGAAAGAATCATAAGCTGATTTTCTAGAACCAGGAAGGACCTTATAGTAAAATACAAAGAACTTTGGGATCAGAAGAGCCTGGCTTAGAACACCAGCTCTTACTGGCTCCAACATGATCTTGGACAACTAATTCATCTACATCTCTGATTTCTCCCCTGTAAAATGTAAAATGATATAGATGGTTTCTAAGGCTAAATGTTATAAACCTAAGATTCAATGACTGAGATTGGTTCTGGTGAGGACATCGATTTCCCCACCAATCAAAGGTACTCAACTTGGTTCTTTTTAATCATTACATTCTTTAATATCCCACTTACATCTATGATTTTATCGATCTGAGTATTCTCCCCAACACTACAGACTACCATCAATGCAAATAAATTTCACTGCAGCAGACATTAGGAAAATAAAACAACTCCACCATCACGCTACCACCCATCAGCTGCCATCTCCTAAAAGCTCAAGTTAGACATACAAATCTGCCTTAAGAGAAAAGAATGGACTTTTTTCCCTCCTGAGCTGCCTCCTCCTGCCTTCCCCGAA
>JAJPUD010001210.1:0-19792 GCA_023553655.1 Myrmecobius fasciatus | reverse complement strand
CTAGACTTTGGCAGAATCCCTCTCTAATATTCTAATGGTGTCATCCATCCAGACATTATTGGGGGCTAATTCATTAGCAGTAAGGAACCAGATTATTTCCTTTGTCACACAGAGACAGAGCTGACAGGGAACTTGGGGGTTTCCTCATTTTACAGACAAAGACACTGAAGATCAGAGAGGTACAAGTGATTTGCCTAAAATTATACAGGCATTAATTGTCAGAGGAAGAATTTGTCTTCTGACTTCAGAGTCTTTCTACTGTACCACAAATAAACATTCTTGTTCTCCCTTACAACAATATACTTTAAATGTAGATCTCAACATCATTGCTGACTCAGTGTCAATACAACCAGATTATTTAGGACTAAAAATACACTACCAGTATTCCAATAATCAAATCTTTATCATGTAAGGATGACTGGCGGAGGGGAGAGATATGAAGTTTAAAATATTTACACCACTTTAAAAATTCCAGGACACAAGATCTGAGGGAGCTAGAAGGTAGTAAGGTTAAGGCTGATAGGACTAAGGTCTTTGTGTATTGCTCTAGGGACAGGGGTATATTATCATTACCGTACGCATGGGTCTATTATTATACTCTCTCTGAAGCAACAGCTTTCCTTCCTAAAATGAGTAGGATGCCAAGATTGCTAGACCTTCATCACATAATGTTTCTGTTTCCGGCTGATTTTTGTATCCTGGCTCTCTTGGAACAACTGGGAGCCTAGGGAAGCAGGGAGGCATCTGCTTATCTAGACAGGACTTCTCAAACTTTTCCCACTCATGATCCCTTTTCACCCAAGAAATTTTTATGCTACCCTAACTTGAAAATGAGCCGAAGTGTTTCTGGTAGCCTTTATGCATGTGCAGTGCAAAGTGCACATGTTGTGTGCTCAGAACCAAGACTTCGGTGAAGTTGCACAATGCAACATGGGCAAACACTGTCAGAAACACCTCAGATTCATTATGAATTTGGTTTTGATTGTTGCATTCAAAAACCGTTTTTTGTGAGCCTCATATTCAATTGCACAACCACATATAGGGTTGTGATACACAGTTTAAGAAGCTTTCATCTAGGGTGAATTAGTGAATTGAGTCCAATCCCCAAATATTATGGCTCTGATGGCTAGGCCCTAGCCTGTGTGAGATGAAGAATGCTTTAGACTTTCCCCAGAATCCTCTTCCCATCTTCTATTTCATCTCACCCTCACCACTATGTTTGCAGAGGTAATTAGCTGGTACTCCTTCCATTATTACAGATGGGGACAGTCAAAGCCCAGCTATATGAAGTAACTTGCACAGCATCCCTCTTCAAATGGATGACAGAACTGGAACTCTGCAGTCTTCTGACTCGGAGCAAAAGAATTCTTTCCACTTTCCATCTTTCCATCACAAAGCCAACTTCCTTTAAATTTGGTCTCAGAAAGTACTTCTATCTCTATTGCCAAATAGAGTCCTGGAACCTCAGAGTTGGAAGGGACTTTGGAGTCTACTCCAACTCCCTCATTTTATGGAGGAAGAAACTGAGACCCAGAGAAGAGAAGCAATTTCCCTACTCAAGGTCACATCCTAAGTTAGGCTTTCTAAGCTAGCCATTTAATTCTGCCTGCAGGGTCAGTGAGAGTTAATTTTTACTTTGTATGGAAAGATCAAGTCAAATCTATCATAGATTTGTTGTAGAGCCAAGATCAGTTCATTTTTAAGGGACTTAAACTAATACTGGATAGTCATATTATGATAAGCTTCTTTGGGGTTGACTAGTATGCAGCCAGCTTACTTCCCTAATCAAGTACAATGCTAATAAAGTAAGGCTTATGGGTTCAATCCCATGTGGGTCAGCTAACTTCCTCCTTTTTTGTGACCACAGATGGCATGGCACCAGACATGCAACTTGCAGCCATCTGCCCTTGCTTCCAGTGGGAACTGAGATCCAGAGTCTACTTGGTTCATTTTAACCCATACCCATTAGAGGAAAAACAACTATTCAAATTGGCAAGTATCTTAGTGATGATGCTAAAACATCCTTAAACATTAGATTTAGCTTAATAGAAACTAGGACTCACCTTGACACTCACATCTCTATGAGTTTCTCTTCTCTATAAATCTAAAAAATTTCCAAATAAACAAAAAGATCATCCAGCTCTTAAATACACTCTTTCCCCCAAAGCTATTTTTTTCATTATCTTATTGTTCTTAAGCATGTTTCTTTCACATTTATCTATACTATGAACTTTCAATTAACTCACATGTTCTTTTCCTAAGACAAATATTTAAATCCAGGGTAGTCTTTTTTTTCTGATCATCCACTTCCAGGAGTTTCTGAGACACCTCTTTCTCCCCTCCAATCTATACCTCACTTCAGCTTATGTTCAGTCTAGAAAACAAATTCACTTAAATACCACATGTGCTCAATCAAAGTACAATTAGGAAGGAAAATCTTTTGGAGGAAAACAGGCAAAATCTAATCTATTTGACTGGATTATTCTCTTCAATTCTTCATTAGCCTAGATAATTACAAGTTAATCATAACTGGTTTATGAGCTTCTAAAGGACAACTTTGTGGTCTTGTTGTGTATACAGTGATGTCAAACTCAAGTAAAACTGAATATTGTATTTTTATTTATTTTGTTAAACATTATCCAACTCTATTTTAAAATCTGATTTAGCCTTAACCTGGCATAAGGCCTTGATACAGCTAGTGTTTGGGATCTGATGAACTAGTTAGTTTTTTTAAAATGTGGTCCCTTCCAACTCCAGGATTCTATAAGCTATATCTAACATCTTATCTTCAAAGTTTCTTGCTCTGAATATCACTCTTCTCTAGTTTCACTTCTTTAAGATCCTGTTCAGCTCTAACATACTATATTATAGGGCCTCTTCCAGCTCTGATATTCTACCCATTCTCAGGCCCCTTTCCAATCTGACATTCTGTGGTACTAAGAGTGTTTGGTAGATATTCATGACAATGATCATGGAAACGTGATGGTGAAAGTGATAGTGAGGTAATGATGATGACTCATGCATTGGGATGTGGGCTTGTTGGTGGCTGCAAATCAAAACTCATGCATGACAACTACCTGTTGTGCAGGTGGAGCTACAAGGCTCGTGGGAAGAGAGCTTCCACCTGTACATGTCAGCAGGACTCACACCTTGCTTCCTGGACTTGGGCCTGGTCCTAGAAACAAAACCAACCACAGAAATTGACGAGGAAAAACTCCAGCCTGTCCCACAGAACCCTCCAGCTGATTCTGGGGCTTGGATTTTGGCAATTTGTTATAGAAAGGGGTTAGTTTGGGCTTGTTTGGATTGTTGGTTTTTTTTTTTCAGTGTGTGGTTTTGTTTTATTTTGTTTAATTTTTTAATGACATACCTGTCCTGATTCCCCCAGTAGAATGCCCAGCCTGGTTAGAGTTAGAGCTTCCACTCTCTAGAAATAGAGAGAATGGGATAAAAGAACCCACAAAGAGAAACATTTCAGAACTGAATAAATGTCTGCATGTTTGCTTTTTGATTTGTTTCGTTTCCCAGCTCAAAATTTCATCTGAAACATCCCAGGTACTAAAGGTATGGAATCTCCTTCCAGAAGAAGTTGTGAAGAATCAGAAGCTCAGGACCTTCTTAGACACTCTGCTTAGTTCAGTACTCCCTATAAAAGTATAAGATTTGGAGTGTGAGCTTCTCAAAACCTGACTCTTAACTCTTTTCCTTTTGCTGAGCTGGAGTGGTAAACTGTAGGCTTTTTCGGCTGCAGAAAAGGCATTCCTAGGCTGAAAACATCTGAGTTCTTGCTGCTTCCCCCTCCTCAGCTGGAGATGTTTAATTGAATGGTGGACACCAGCCACTTGGCCAGCAAAGCCTCATAAAAATCAGCTGTGAGTACCGCAGCCCCAGCTCTCTGCACTGCCAAGTCTCCTCTTGACTCCCCCGTTCACATTTCAGCTCAGGTCTGGGTCTGCACACACCAACTGGCTTTTTGTAGTTGTTTTTAAAAAGGAAAGTACAGATGAATTATAATTATGTGGAAGTGGTAGAGCTGGGAGGGACCTAAGAATACAAAATGTTCAAGCAAGAAGGGACCTCAGAACACAAAGCATAGAATCTCAGACTTGGAATGAAATTAAAGGACTATCTGATCCACTTTCTTCATGGGGAAACTGAAGTTCAGAGAAGGAAGTGACTTATTCAAAGTCAAATAATTAGTGGTAGAGTCAGGACCATATTCACTGTTCTTATAGATTCATTCATTGCAATGTTCAACTCAGCCACTTAGGTTGAAAAGTACCAATTGCTAAGTGCTAATTAATTCAGTTTAAAAAAAAAAACATTGTTAGATTAAATCTAGCCTTACTAGGTGTGATCTCCATAATCTGGTTTTGAAATACAAACACAAGATAAATGTTCAATTTAGAAACTAAATTTGTGTGTTTTAGCAATAGAAGCAAGCAACTCTAAATTTTTTGACTTCACTTCCATATAAGCTAGGATGTTCTGAAAAAGCAGAGGGGAGGTATAAGCAGACCTCAGGGAAAATTCTTCCCCAAGTTCTGCTCATACAAGGGGAAGTATAGTAAGGATCCTATCTAATTGATGTAAATCAGACAACTTGAGCCCCAAGCCTCATTTTAAGTCTTAAATCATATTTTCATCATATATTCCCTTTTCCTTTGAGCCATGGGATATCAACTAAAAGTCATCTTGGATTCATGTCAGCTTAACAGGGCCAAGTTTTTAGCAGATTCAATAACCAGTAATGGTATAATATAAAGGGCATTGAACCACTTTGGGAAAGGTAGAAATTACCCCATAGATTTATTGTGATAGAAGTTCTTTGTGAACTATAAAGTACGTGTAATATAACGTGTATAATAGTAAGTGTATAATAACAAGTATCATATTTGGACAGTTATTGTTAATTAAAACTGGGTTTAAATGGGGAGCTCTTGTTCAAATTTCACAAATAAGTATGAATAATATTCATCTTCCATTTCCCAGAGGAATCCTGCCCTCATGATAACATGGGACCTTGATTATCCCTACAAACAGTTCATAGTTGTTCCCTATTTATTAGAAGCAGCCCCAGTTCTGGATTTTAATCAGGATGTGAAAGAAAAGAGAGAAGAAAAAGAGAAATAGAAGAAAAAGAAGACAGAAGAGTATTAAGTAGCAGGGAAAGAGGAAGAGAGATGGGACAAAAAAAGAAAGATAAATTTTTAAAAAGAGAAAAAGGAAATTCATGGAAAAGAGAAGAGTAAGAGAATAGGAAAGTACTGATTTGGAATGAGAAGACCTGGATTTAAATATCACCCTGAGAAAATCGCCTCTCTCTGGGATTCCTTCTCTGTAAAATAAGAAAGGGGAGGCAGAAGGAAGGAAACAATGGAAGAAGAAAGAGGAAGAGGGAAAGAGTGGTATCATTTTACAGAGAAGGAATCCCAGAGAGGACTTGATATGCCTGGGGGTTACACCAGTTGTATATTGGCAAAGGTGATATTTAAACCCAAGTCCTCTTACTCCCAATCAGTACTCTGTCCATTGTACCAAGCTGCTTGACATGAAAAACACATTAACTGCATATAGTGTCTAGAGTTGTTTTTCAACAGCATTCCATTTTCCCCAATCCAAGAGAAATCAAATGAGCCACACCCCTCCAGAGTAAGGAAATGGCTAGTACATTGTCTAGGTATATTTTCCTGGTTATATGTGACAACAGTGACTAATGCTTGATTTGGTGAGAGTGGGGGATTGTGGTTTAAAAAGTGCTATTTAAAACCTGCTCTTGATTTTAAAAAACAAAAGATATTTTCAGGAATAACTAACTGAACAGCATTTCCACTACAGCAGACTTCACATCTTTGGGAAAAAAAACCATCTCATCTATTTGCAAAACAATGCCAAATTTCCTTCTTGAAAATCTTTAGAGGTACAAATTCAAAAAGAAGCACCCAGGGGAAAATGAGGAGTAACCCAAGGCTGCAACAGACAATATTGTGCCTTAACTAGAATCATGTCTTAACTTCCAGGCTCAGGATTTACTAAGACTGTTAAATTGTGATGTTTTAAAATCTCATGTCACAGTACTCAAGCCTATTATTGTTCAGCTGTTTCTAGCCCAGAGAGACAGGCAGCTTACACTATTTCTAGACAGGAGAAGCTCTAAAATGCCCATGTCAAGAATCAACCCCGAAAAGCCTGTTTTTCAAGCTTCGTTTTATGGTTTTGTTTTTTGTGATTGTTGTTGTTTTTTTAATTTCCAAGGCTTAAAAAAGGTACACCATTTGTTTTGAACATTTGATTCCAATGGCCCCTCCCTTAACTGTTTGTAGCAGTTACATAGAAGAATGGAAATAGCATTTCTTTTCATGTTCCTTCTCAACCTCCAAACCCCCGCTCTGACTTTACCTTTCAACTGGGCAGACATAATTTCCTGTGTTTAGAACTGAGGGGAGACGTGGCTATTTTAGCCTACTCACTTTTCAGTTCATTGCACCATGGGCTTTATCTCTCCCAAACATCTTTGCCTCTGTGCCCGCCTCATCGCCTGATGGTTCCTTGGCCCGGAGGGAATATCTCTAAATCTGGCACCACCAGCAAAAATGATATAAGACACTGCCTTTCTCTGAGACTCACCCAGAACAAACAACCGCCTCTCTGCCCTCCCCCCACTATACACATATACAAATCAGAGACTTTTTCTGGGTGGCATCCTAAACAAATTACAGAAGAAATCCCAGCTATGGGTGTTAGAGGACCCCTATAGGAAATGGGGGTCCTTAGAAAGTTGGATCACAGGAAGCAATGAGTTCAAAGAGAAGATGGGATGGATTTTGCTCAAGTACTTCCCATGACTTCACAGACAAAACACCATTCCCTGGCCTCCTTTCTCCTATATGTAAACTTTTGGGGGATAAAGACAATTTCTCTTTCGCATCTCTATTCCTATAGCTTAATATGGTTCCTTACACACAATAAGTATCTGACAAATGCTTTTCATTCACTCATTCATTCATTCACTCTTCATTAACTCCCTCAGAGTGAATGGGAATGTCCCAACCAGAAAAAATCTAAGTCGATTTCATAGAATCATTACATTTTTAGAACTCAGAGAGACCCAAATGATCATATAATCCAATCTTCTCATAATCTACATGAGGAAACATAGGTCCTAAACAATTGACCAAGGTCATACAACAAGGTAAGACTGAAAGCTAGGTTATTTCCAGCCCAGAGACCTTTTCAGCATACCAAGCTATCTTTCTAGAAGGGGACTTTAGATAACTAAAAAGTTACATCTTCACTAACACAGAAAAATGTGTTAGCATCTTAACTGAAATAAGATCAATAATTTCTAACATCCTGACTATCAGAAAAGCAGCCCTCTCTAGAATTCCCTGAGACCTGCCCTGGGATCCAGAAGTCATCCCCCCTCCCAAGTATTTTAGAGCTTAGAGGGTGGTCTTTAAATGAATCCAAGCATTTGGTCCCCTCTTGTCCTGTGCTGGCTTATAAATAACTGAAATGTCTTGTCATCTGGAAACATTTAGGCTCCGGACCACATGGAAGAGCAGACATAACTATTATTCTACTTTGTCATCTGAGTACAAACAGCAGTAAGCTATTATAGAACTTCTATAGAGGGAGAGAGAGAGACAGACACAGAGAGAGACACAGACAGACAGACAGGCAGAAACACAAAGAGAAACAGAGACAGAGAGAAACAGAACAAAAAGAAAGACATAGACAGACAGATGGAGGCAGAGACAGAGAGATAGGAATAGGGAGACAATTAAAGAGTTTTCTCTCCATATTCCATAGTCTGTGATGGCCTGGTGGTGGAAGAGGGAGCTAGTGAAGGTGGCTCTACTGGGGTGTGGTGGCCCTGGAATGTCCCCTCTCGCACAATATCTCGCCATCATTGGAATATTGTTATTAGTATGGTTGTTAGGCCTATTATTAAAAGTGTAAAAGAGTGAAAGTGGAACCATATAGTTAAGCCAGATGTAAGAAGAAGTGCTGAGATAGCCCCTGTGAGAGGTCAGGGGCTAGGGTTGACTATGTGATAGGCATGAGTTACAATGAGTTACAACAATGTTTTGGCAGGGGAAGGAAGTAGGGTAGTATCAGAATAATCTCTTCCCTTTGGCAGGAATTCTCAATCTAGAATTGATTGTAGACCTGTGTCAAGGCAAGGTCTTCTTAATCACCCACCCAAAAAACTTGGAGACCATATAATTAAGGTCCCTTTGACCTTCTAGGTCTGAGTTTTCTTGAAGTCTGGGGAAGATAAAGCCTCCCAGAAGAACCTTGCCACCTAATGCTCTGGGACACTGAAAAGAGAAGAGATAAGTGACTTCCTGGGAATTTTGGTCCTGCAAATATTGCCAAAAAACAAGAGAGTCCCAGAGATGACCATCCCCCAGCCACACGGCAAGCAAGTTACACTTCAGAGACATGATCTATCCCACCCTGTCCTACCTGCAGAAGAAAACCTCAACCACAAATATGTGAGAAATACTTTCTGGGGGCAGACTCAATACCGGTAAAGAGCGATTTGGGGAAGGACATAGTTTCCCTCCTTTACAGGAATTTAGAGGTAGGATACAGGTGTATCTATTCACCACACAAAGTTTTCTAAAACTTTTCTGTGCCTAAAAGTTATGACCAACCCCCTCCTCCCACCACCCTTTCCATACTGCTCTTATTCAACTGTTTGCTCATTGAGCATCTACTGTTTTTGTGACTGAATCTTTTAGTTTGGTCTATCTTCGATGGGCAGTCAAATCTGGGTCAAAGACAGCACCAAAATCACAGAATTAGAACTGGATGAGCCTTCAGTGACCTGCTAATCCAACTCAGGCCTGAATTAGAATCTCTTCTGCTGTGCTTCCAACAACCAGGCATCCAATCTTTGTTGGAAGACTTCTAGTGAGGAGCAAGCGCCACTTCCTGATTTCATTCATCCCAGTTTGGAATTGCTCTAAAGATCAAGAAGATTTTCTTTACATCTAACCTGAATTTGCTTCTCTATTTCCTTCTCATTGATCTAGCTCTGCCTTCTGGGACCTAGTCTGAATCCTCTTTCACATTATAGACTTTCAAATACCAGAAATACTATCCTCTGCCTTCCACCCCAGAGTTCTCTTCTCCAAGTTTTAACCATCCTCCTTCAGTTCCTTCAATTCATCATTATATAACATAATCTTGTAGCAGCTAATTGGGTAGTAGATAACTGGACCTATAGTCAGGAAGACAAGTTCAAAGCCATTCTCAGACACTCAGCATCAGTGTGATCCTGGGCAAGTCACTTAATCTCTTCTTAACCTTTGTCTGCCTTAGTTTTCTAAGGCAAATGCATAAAATGGGGATAATAAAAGTACCTTTCTCACTGTTGTGAAGCACTTAGCACAATATCTGGCATATTATAAGTGCTTAGTAAATTCTTAAACTTATTATTGAAAGAATACCCCCTTGGCCATTCTGGTTGCCTTCTTTTGGATGCTCTTCAACTTGTCAATGACCTCTTAAATCCATATTATATGATTTATTAACCTCTTGAAGGACCTATAAAGTTACTAAATATTCTGTAAAAAATATAAGTATGCCTCTAAAAAGAGATTAGATTGTTCTATTTAGCTCAATACTGCAAATTCAGGAGAAGAAAGGAATTTCTTAAGTAGCTAAAGGCTTTAAGCACATAAGAAATTCTCAATGTTTGTTGAGTGTCCTCCAAACCAACTATAATGTTGCTGCTCTCTCAAAAAACTAAAACAAAAGCAAAATCCCACCAAACCCTATCTTCCCACTGATTAATGAGTTAGTTCAGTTCAGTGGTTATTATAAATTTTATCATCATCACCATTGCCACCATAAACATACACACAAACATTCCAAGATAAAAGCAGTTTCTATCAAGAACAAGGAACTGTCTGTAACATTGTAATGTGAGGTGAATCACTGCAAAGGAGGGCAGCTCAACACATTGTAGTAGAAAACTAAATTTCCCAGAAACAATTTTGGGGAGCCTTCTTCCCCACCTATCCTTGGCCTTTGTCAGTTCTGAAAATGGAACTGAAATGGGGCAAAACAGAACATCAGTAACTTTTTCTTGAAGCTTATTGTCTTGAGAAAGGTCAATCTGTTTGTCTTGTGAGCTGCAAGGCCCTCAGTCGCCCCTTTGGAAGAATGTCTCAGTGTCAAAAACTGAGCCCCTGACATGACTAATCCTCTTAAATATGCAATAACTTAAATATGTTATGGGGCAGGGAGCAGGTGCTATGATTACTCCCAGGTACAAGGAGGCAACCAAAGCTAATCTGTCTAGTGCTTCCCGGTTCCATGTTTCTGATTTAAACTTTCTCCTGGCTTCACAGTCTCTTAATATAATTCTAATGGACCATAAGATTAATGCTGCTCTGACTATAAACATCTCTTTCTCTGGGGGAAGGTGTGAAATAGATGAAAAGTTGCAGAGATGCAGATTTTAGCTTAATAGAAAAACTTTCTAGTAATTAGAACTATGTAAAAGGGGGATGGGCTGCCTTAAGAGGCTATAAGTTTTACTTCCTTGGAGCTCTTTCAAATGGAGCCTTAATGTCCTCTAGTCAGAGATGTTATAGAAAATATTCCTATTCAAACATGGGCTACCTTAAAATGCCTCTTAAGTCTCTTCTATCTAACAATAATTATTATTATAATAACATTTACATAGCACATATTATGTGCCAGGCACTATGCTAAGAGCTTTGCAGATCTTATTTAATTTGATTCTTTCCACAACCTACAAGGTAGGTGCTTTTATGATTCCTATTTTACAGTTGAGGAAACTGAGGCAGACAAAGAATATGTGCCTCGCCCAAGTTCACATAAATAATAGCTGAGGCCAGATTTAAACTCAGCTCTTCCTGACACCTGGCTCAGTATTTCATCCACCGCACCTTGTAGCTACCTCTCAGAAGCTCTGAAAATTCTATAACCCTAAGAAGTTCTGTGATTTTATAGGATGTGAGTTTGGTGGCATGCTGGTACAAGACTTGGATGGTCTGTTTCATACCCTTTGTCAAGGTTGACCAGAGTTGGATTCCACAAAACAACAATAAATCCATTCATTCACTTAGATGTCCCTATTCAGAAATTAATGGTGCAGTGAAGAAAAAAACTATCTAGATTTAGAACCAAAGGATCTGGATAAAAATCCTAGCTTTTCTATTAACTATCTATATGAGCTTGGGTAATAACCTTTCTAGGTTTTAGTTTCCCCATCTGTAAATCAAGGAATCTGGACCTTTCAATCCTATGAATTTCAATTCTAAATTGGTCCTGATGCTCATTAATACTCTGTCCTAACTTACTTAACTCATCAGCACCATAAGAAGGAAAATAATGTTAAATTTTCGATTCTTGTGCTAGACACTAGGAAAAAAGAAGGGATCCCTTTCTAGTGCCCTGCCCAATATTACTTGAATAAATATAAAGAGCTTCCCAACTCCCTCAACCTACCCACCTGGTGAACCACTGACATTTGCACCTACTAAGAATCTTCTGATGCGATGGTGGATTCTTAGTCAATGAGAAGAAAAGCCTGTGCTCCTTGTCCCCTGCAGAGCACAGCCCTTATAGAATATAGATATGGGAAAAATTTTCCTACCTTGCTTTGTGTGTCCTGTTTCCCGGTGAACTAGGGAGGGTTGCACTGACATTGGGGAACGGTGTCTCTGATGATGTGTTGGCCATCTTATCACTGGTCAGCTCCAAATAGGTACCATTGAGGATGTAAGCCCCTTCATTCTCCTCATAATCCAAATAGAGGCTATCCATGGGGGAGTTCCCTGGGTGATGTGGGTCACCTTGAGCAAAAATGCTGTTCACTGTTACATTCAGGACAAACTCCTTAGAGTCAGAGCTCTTGCCCAAAAGTTGGTCGGAGATGGCATTCTCTGAGAGGAACTCCTGGGAGGCAAAGTGAGCATCAGTGTCTTGATCATCTTTTCCTCCTGTATGAACCACTTGGGTAGTATTTGAATCTGATATTTAAAACAAAATGGGGGGGACAAAATGCAAAGAATGCTGAATTAGAAAGTCAAGAGATCTTACACTGTCTAGCTGTGTGATATTCAGCAAGACAACTCCCCTCTCTGGTCTTTATTTCTCTCATCTGTGAAATAAGGGCACTGAATTAGGGGATTTCTGAGGTTATTTCCAGCTCAAATATTCTGTTTATAGGAGTCTATGAATCAAGCCAAAAGGATCTTTATGCCAGCATTAGACATGCACAGACACCAGCCTGTAGTGAGTGATCTGGGGAAAAAAAATCTAAAAAGTTTCTGAATCCAAAAACATTTTCCCTAACATAACTTAAAGTAGACCATTATTGATTGAGATTCAGTGCAATATTGTGGAGAGAAAGTTCTGGAGCCCAGAAAACCAAGCTTCAAAGCCTACTTCCCTATTTACTGGTTGCATGATCATTGAAAACTGTTTCACTTTCCTAAACCTGTTTTCTCTTCTGTGGGGATAATGCCGTAGTACTTCTCTCACTGGATTGTTGTAAGGTTCAATGAAATAACATATTTTAAAAAATAGATCAGTTACTATTATATATTCCTTTGTTTTAAGCATTGCCTTCTTATAGAATTGGCTGAGGTCAGGGCAGGAGGAGCAGGATGTTAGGGGTCCAAGTACTAAAGAACTAGACTCCTGGGTTGAGGCTGGGGTGGCTAAGAGTGGAGAAAAGGGCATAGAACAGGGATTCATTTCTGCCCCCTTTCTAATTTTTTACTGAGGACTGGCTCTCCTTCTGTTGGAAGAGCCTAACTAACTTGTAATATTAAATCTGGGACCCTGGAGAAAAGATGTCCCTATTAATGTTTCTGCTGCACAAAATCAAGGTTACTCCATAGGGCAAGGCCTCCTCTTTCTGGGAGCGCCAGACTCAAATCCAGAATGAAGGGTTGGCCAGTACAGAATGAATAGCTAACGTTCTATACAGCTACTCCTGATCAAAGTTATGTGCAAGAACTTTGTACTAAAGAGACCTGAAGAATGTTTTCAGGTACATAAGAACATAGCTGAGAGAAAGTAGGAGACGTGTGATGGAAGCCCAGACATCCCCAAATGGGAGAGTGCATTTCCCAATGTGTCTATGGCCCTCACTTCAAATGACAAGTAGACCTTCCCTTCAAGCCCTTTGCCAAGAAGAGAGAGCAGCAATGATCAATGTCACAGGGCATTGCTCTGGTATCATCCACTGGGAGGAAGTGCCCTGAACTCCCCTTGCTAGCCCATTACCTCGGAAGGCTTTGCCCCTCAGCGGAGACTCGCAGTCCATGCCTCCTGCCCTCTCATACACCTCATTGGTCTCCTGGCCCTTGCTCAAGTTGAGATCCTCAGAGGGGCTCTGCTGGCCAAACAGCTGGTTCTCTAGATCTAGTCTCTCCTTTGACGATTTCCCGTAGTAGCTGCCATTGTGCTGTACAAAGCCCACCAGCCCCTCACCATCAAATTCACGGCTTTCTGCACTCTCTGATGCAGTTTCGGAGAAGGTATAGTAGACAGGCTGGATGCTCTGGGAGTGGGGTTTTCTGAGAAGAGTGTATTCAAAGGTAATTGAAGGACTCTTGCCATTTTGATTCCACACCTGGAGGAGAAATACATTGTCCTCCTGTGGGTCATTCAGCTCCTCCCTCTTAGATCAGAGATCATAGAATGTCAGAGCTGTAAGGGATCTTAGAACACACAGTGTTAGAATCTAGAATGTTAGAGCTGGATGGAACCTTAGAAAATGGAACATTACCATATAGTATATCAGGGCTGGAAGGGACCTTAAAACATAAAATGCCAAAGCTAAAAGAGATTATCTGTCCAACCTTTTATATACATTACACAGTTAGGACCAGAGAGGGGAAGCTGATTTACTCAAGATCACATAGCTCACTGTAAATATTTTTTTTTTAATTAGGCAGCAAGCAAGGGAAAGGAGACAAAGGGAAACCTCTTGTCTAATTGAGAGTTGGATGAGGGAGAATTTAGGAACTATTCATTCTAAGTTTTGGGATTAACTGAGGGTATCAATCATTGATGTCCTTCCAGTCTTTGTTTATTAAAGTATACTCAGAATATTTAAATTGATTTGAAGGAAAAGACTATTTGAATCTTGCCCTATCAAAAGGTCAATTGGAATTTACAGCAGTCTCTCTTAACTAATATGATATTAAACATCAAGCTAGTGCAGTACCCAGAGTTTAGCACCACCATTCATAGCAATGGTTTATGAAAAGTATAAGTGCACTCTGGATCATCAAAGTTCAAATTCTCTTCCATGCAATGTTAACATTCAGCCAATTCATAGGAATTCTAATTCTTTTTGTAACTATCAAACCATACTCAATGGATATGGTAAATCAGTGAACAACCTATGAGGTTAAGAACAAAAACCTATCTTGGCCATGCTGTCTCACCAAGTTAGAGCTGGAAGGAACCTTAATTAAAAAGTATCTTGTTCAATGGCCTCATTTTACAGAGATCCAGAGAGACTAATGGAGTCACACAGGAAATAAGTGTGATGGGCAGGATTTGATTCCAGGTCCTCTGATTTCAATTTCAGACTTTTTCAACTATTCTACCCTAAAAATACATTTTTTTGTCATGGTTCCTGAAAAATTAGGAGCTCAAAGTTTCTACATCCCTCCTGTATTGAGGGTGATGAAATACCCTGAAAAGGATTTGACAGAATGTTCTTAATTCTCCTCTGCCCCACAGCTCAGATCCCCAAAACTGAAATCCTAGAATGTTTGATGAAGGGAGATGACACAATCATTTTCTTGAGAGGATTCTAAAGTCATATGGCAGCTGCTTTCTTCCTAGCATAAGGTTAGGAGTGGGGTGTGAGTTCAACAGACTAAAAGTTTCTCTAGCCTAAGGAATCTCTAAAAGAAAATAAGGGAACAAATGCCTTTGAGAACTGGCAGGAGTAATGACATGGGCATACTACCCCCATGCAGGGACATAAGGAGGGATGTAATTAGACCCCACTCCAGTCAACAGTACTATATACATAAATTTATTCATCCTACCCTCTCATCTTTCCAACCTTGATCAAAACAAATATGGTGATAGCATTTCATGCACCAATATTATCTTTCCTATTTCTATTATATCATCAGAAATGTCAATATCAGTTCTTATTCTGTGATATCACTGGTGTTAACATTATATCCTGTTTCTTGATTGGAGACAATAAAACTTCTCTGACATTCAACACTTCCCTCTGGCAAGATATTTTATGCATAATAAGTTCCCCATTTTCTAATGCTAAGCCTACCATGACATTCAGACCCTGGTTGGTGGGGCCCTGGGCTACGATGTATTCAATTCCAGTTTCATATACATCCATAGGCCGTCGGTACTTCACAATGGTGCCAGCAATGTTGAAGTTCTTTGGACTGTCTACTTTGTAGTTCCCATTAAAGAAATAGTAGCCAGCTTCATCAGCAAGAGCTAGAATAGCAAAATACACACAGGTCATAAGCCAGGAAGAAAGCCTTTGCTTAGAATCAAATAAGTATCCCTAGGCTGAATTATTCTTCGGGTGGACTATCTGTGACCAGAGTGAGAAGCAATTCTAGAGCCCAGCAGGTATAGCATGGGGAAGCTAGACCACTGTCTCCTAGAAGACTCACCTTGACTCTACCATGAATTGTACATGTGAATTTGTATACTGATCTCTGATCCTCAAATTTTCCATTTGTAAAATGAAGGGTCTAGACTCAGTGATCCCTAAGGCCCCTATCTAGCTTTGAAGTTCCATATTCTAAAGTCCTTTCCAGCACTAACCTTCTATGACTCAGGAGACTGCATCTCCCTTCTCC
The DNA here is from genome assembly GCA_023553655.1 of Myrmecobius fasciatus. Classification (NCBI taxonomy): domain Eukaryota; kingdom Metazoa; phylum Chordata; class Mammalia; order Dasyuromorphia; family Myrmecobiidae; genus Myrmecobius; species Myrmecobius fasciatus. The sequence goes on along the minus strand of JAJPUD010001210.1, from coordinate 3,932 downwards.
TTCCCCTTAGTACTCCCCCCCATTCTCCCACCCAGCTTCTAAAAATACCTTTAAGTTCAGGACTTTTGCCACGTGGGTGAGTCAAACCCTGTGTCCGTGGCAAAAATCTAACCCAAGTCAGTGCATGCTCAGGAAATGCACTCCTGTTTTAATATCAGCCTAAAATAAACAACAAAGGACATGTCTAGACTATTGAAAATAACTGGCTTGAGGCCCATTTGGTGCTGCTATTTGGGCTGTCTTGATGGACACTTTGAATTGTTACATGGTGATTAGCCTTTGCTACAGCCAATGAAACAGACCCCAAATGTTTCATTCATTGGCCAAAGAAAGAAGGGCACAGATTGATTCTACAGTTTCCCCCACTTCAAAATTTATCTCAGTTCTGGTCCCAGTTCTTCCATTTACCATGGGACCATGGGCCAGTCCTTTCCCAAACTAATCTTCAGTTTCTCCAACCATAAAATGAGGGACAGGGGAGTCAAAGTACTGCATTCAGATTCAGAATCCTGACTCTGTTTTTAGGACCTTAAGCTAGTCATTTAAACTCACTAGATCCAAGTTTCCTTATCTATAAAATAACAGAGCTGAAAACAATAGACTAGGGTCCTTTCCAGATGTATAGTCTCTGAGCTTCAACTTTCCCATCTGAAATATGAGGGTTGATCTAGGTCATTCATACACTAAGGTCCCTTCCAACTCTGGAATTCTTCATCTTAAGGTCCCTTCCAATTCTGGCATCCTCTGTTATATAGCATCCATGATACTGTTCCCAATCAAAACCAAAAAGAAATCGCTGTTGGACTGCTAGTGACTCTACTCCTTGGCTCTATATACAGAGTACCCAAAGTTTTCTCACTTTGGTCTGGGAACGATTAAATTCTATTGTCTGTGCTGAAAAGAAATGCTTTGTCAATCAACAAGCTCTGACTGAGGGCCTACCAGGGGTCCAGCCCTGAGCTAGGCTATTCCAAGGGATAAATTGAAGAGGACATTTACAATCCTTTTTTTTTTTTCCAAAGAACTTCCAAAGATTTCCCTAACTCCAGCAAGGTCCTGATCTGGAAGCTCACAGAGACAGTGTGTAGGTTTGGTCTGGCCTACTTCCATCCTCTGGTACCAAACACTTGTCATAAGCATCCAGTGGCTGCTGAGATCCCTGCAGAGAGTCCACTCAAATGCAGGTGAGAGGAAAGAACCTGTCTTTGAACTTATAGATTCCACAGAAAACCCAAGTTTCACAGCTTTCCTGAAGGTTTTTAAGTGCCTAAAAAATAACTCCAAATTTCTTAGTTTGAGGACTAAGGTTTTCTATCATCCTTATTATATGGAGACTGGACAGAATCACAGAATGTTAAAGCTGGAAAAGGCCCTTAATGGTCATCTAGCTCAACTGCTTTCTTGTACACAAATGAAAATGAGGCTCAGGGAGAAGCAAGTTGGTCAATTATCACACACCTGAGCTGGTAAAGTGGCAAAGCCAGTGTGAAACTCAGATCTCTGGACTACAAGTCTGATAGGCTTTCCTCTGTATTGCACTATTTCCAGGAGCTAGAGAAGAGAAGGCAGAATTATGTCTTGGGTATGGTTTGTAAACATGTAATTTAAACATGTGTGACCCTGGGAAAGTCACTTAACCCCAATTGCCTCAGGGGAAAAAAAGTTGATTGCAGTACTATTGTTCTACAATGACAAGTAGTCAGAGTTCAGAAAGGCTTACAAAAATCGATACAGAGTGAAGAGAGCAGAACTAAGAGAACTTTGTATATAGTATTAGCAACATTGTATAATGATCATCTATGATAACTCTTTATAGCAATACAATGATGCAAGACAATTCCAAGACTCATGATAAAAAAATGCTATCCACATCCAGAAAAAAGAACTATGGAATCTGACTATATACCAAAGCATACTATTTTCACTTTTTTATTTTTGTTTTTTCCTTCTTGTGGTTTTCCACATTTGTTTTGATTCTTCTTTTACAACATGACTAATGTGGAAATATGTTTAACATGGATGCACATGTATGACATATCAGGTTGCTTGCTGTCTTGGATTGGGGAGAGAGAAGGGAAGGAGAAAGAAAAATTTGAAACTCAAAATCTTATGAATGTTGAAAACTATCTTTACATGTAATTGGGGAAAAAAATAAAATACTATTAAGTGCAAAAAAAAAAAAAGTTTATTCCAGGAACTGGAATAGCCCGCTAGAGAGTAGGAGTTTTGCTTCCAAAGCTCCTGATGCAATTCAAGGAGTGAGTGTCTGGTGTAGTTAATTTATTATCAGATGAACAAAAAGAGGAGAAAATAGAGGCTTTTAAAAAAAAATCCAATTCTGAGCCAGGGAGAATTGTAGAGCAAGTTAAAGCCATACCCATAGACCCCCAGCAAGAACCTGACTATCTGCAAAGGGTTAAACCTTTCACCCAAATCCAAAACCCGTTTCCTGACAATAATGACCTTCCTTCCTGCGGCTTTCCTAATGCTCAGAGTCTTAACTTGGTATTTCCACGCGTCTGTTTCAAGTAAGAAAGCTCGGGAGGCAGCCCAGAGTACAGTCTGTTTCCTGGACTGTCCGTCCCTCCCACTGAAGAGGACAAAGTAACTGGCTTGGCTGGAGGCCACCGTTACACCAAGCAGCTTTCTCTAAAAGACCCTGGCCAGGGTAGACTGTCCTGGAAGGCAGTTAAGGGGAGAACTCCAAAGGATGGGATCCTGTCCTGGGGGGACATTGTTCTGAAGGGGGGGGCAGCAGTCAAGGAGCTTAGAACACTGCCCCATGACTGGGCCTCTTGGGAGTAAGCCCAATTGGCTTTGAAGTGGCTCTCTCCCCAGATCAGGACCCCACCCAGCCCTAAACCTCCTGCCTTTGAGGTGGTTTAGGGTCTGCTCAGTCTGGAAGAATGGCCACAGCAGCAAATAGTTCTAAGTAATAGCCTGTTAGGTATCACCTGCGTAAGAAGAATCATTCTGAAGCCACATAGTGCCTAGCACAGTGTAATGCACAAAATAAGCACTTAATAAATATTTATTGGTTAACTGATTGAATAAAGAGAAAGAAATACACATGCTGTTCAATCTTTCCACCTTGCACCTCTCAGCCAAAATGAAGAGAGAAAAGAATCTGAAATCATGCATCAGAAATTGTCATTGAATAAGACCCATAGAGCAACTGGTCCCAGGGGCATGCTTGGGACCACATTTGATGGCCTGGAGCTCCCTCTCTTACTTTTTATAGAATCAAAATCTTAGCTGTAGGAGAGGTCTTGGAGATTCCCTAATCCAAACTCTACTTATCCACAGAAATCTTCTCTGCAGCATTTTTGTCTGGTACCTAATCTCTGCTTGACCTCCAGTGACAGGGATCTCACTATCTCCAGAGATAGAGACCATTGCACTTCCAGACAGTTCTAATTGTTAGAAAGTTCTCCCTTTTATTGAACCAAATCCCCCTGTCTGTAATATTTATCCATTGATTCTGGAACTACATCAAAGTCTGTTTCCTCTCTTACATGACCAGAAATTCCCTTTTTTCCTTCAGCTATAAATTTTGCCCACTGACTGCAAGGGGATGAAAGGACAAATGCTGCCAGGCTAGCCGCCAAGGCCATACACACCTAAGACGTCTGCCGACTTCTTCCGTTCTACAATCTGGATGTCTCGGGCGCCAGCTGGAATGTGTGTTACCAGGGAATAGCCTGCAGGAAAACTATACATTAATGACCAGGCAACTTTCTGTTCAATTTAAAAAAAAAAAAAAAAACAGGAAAAGGGGCACTACCTTTCAAGATGCCTGGGTTAAATGGAGGCATTTGGCCAATCGTAAGTGACATTACCATGTTTAGTATCTTTTCACTTCAATGAACTGTCTTCCCAACTAGATTGTGTGCATTGGGGATAGGAATATGCTTTAGTCCTAATTTTTTTTT
>JAJPUD010001209.1:394228-476451 GCA_023553655.1 Myrmecobius fasciatus | reverse complement strand
ATGGAGACTGAATATAGATCAAAGAATATTGTTCTCACTGTTTTAGTTTGGTTTTTTTGGTTGTTTTGTATGAATTTTCTTTCCCTTGGGTTTTTTCCCACTTTGTTCTAAATTTTCTTTTACAACATGACTATTATGGAAATATGTTTAAAATGATTGTATATGTTCAATCTGTATCAGATTATTTGCTGTCTGGGGGAGTGGGGAGGGTAAAGGGAGGGAGAATAATTTTGAAACTCTATATCTTTGAAAAATGAATGTTGAAAACTATCTTTACATATAATTTGAAAAAAATAACATATTACTGTGAAAAAAAAAGGAAAAGAGACCAGAGTTAGGGAGGATGACAGTTTCTTCATCCCTACATACATGACAAATAGACTTAAGCCCTTTAATAGGTGGGAGAGATTGCACATATTTGTCTAAAAGTCAAGTACAAAATGACTTTCCTCCAAAATTTTAATAATAATAATAATAACTTGTTAATGTTTACCTAATACTTTAAAAATATCTCATTGTTCCAACAGCAAGAGTTAGAAAGAGAAAGTTCATTTAAACTAATTGTAAACAATATAAAGTACTTGGGAGTCTACCTGCTAAGACAAATGGAGGAATATCAACACAATTACAAAACACCTTTCACACAAAGTCTGATCTAAAGAATAGGAAAAGTAATTGCTCATGGATAAGCTGAGCCAATATAATGAAAAATACATTTTACCTAAATTAATGTACTTATTAAGTGTCATACTGATTGCATTACATAAATATTTTCAAGATCTAGAAAAAAGAATAAGAAAATTCATCTGGAAGAAAAAAGGTCGATAATATCAAGCAAACTGATTTTGAAAAAGCTGTGAAGGAAGGTGGCCTAGTTGTATCAGATCTTAAATTGTATCATAAAACAGTAAGCATCAAAATAATCTGGTACAGGTTAAAAAACAGAATGGTAGATCAGTGGAATACAGTAGGCATATAGTAGTAAATAAATATAGTAATCTAATGTTTGATAAATCTAGTGTCTGCCATACTGTTCCCCGTTTTTTGCAGCAGTTTTTGTTAAATAGTGAGTTTTTGTTTCAAAAGCTTGGATCTTGAGTTTATTAAACATTAGATTATTATATTTTGACAAAAAGGATGATACCATAAGGAAATTAAGGGAACATGGAATACTTTACTCTCGGATCTAAGTATAAGGGAAGAATTTAAGAAAAAATGAGAGAGAAAGCATTATGACATGTAAATGAATATTCATGTTCACATTAATTTAAAAAGAGTTTGCATAAACAAAATCAATGAAATCAAGATTAAAAGGAAGACAAAACTGCAGGGAAATTTTTATAGCAAGTATTTCAGATAAAGGTCTTATTTCTTAAATAATTCAATCAAATTTATAAAAATAGAAGCCATTACCCAATTGATAAATGGTCAAAACATATGAACAAGCATTTTTTCAGATAAAATAAAGCTATTTGTAGTCATACAAAAATGATATAAATTATTCCTTAATAGAGAAATGTAAGTTAAAACAATTTAGATGTACCACCTCACACCTATTAGATTGGCTAATATGACAGAAAAAAGAAAATGACACAAGTTGTATAAAATATGGTGAAACTGGGACACTAAAGCCCTCTTGTTGGGTTATGAACTGATCCAATCATTCTGGAAAGTAGTTTAGAACTATGTCATAAAGACTGCATATCATTTAATCCAACAATACCAATGCTAGGAATGGTACCATTTCCTTCTCTAGCTCATTCTACAGATAAGGAAACTTGAGACAAACAGGGTGTGAAGTGACTTGTCCAGGTCACTCAAATAATAAGTGTCTGAAGTCATATTTGAACTCAAGAAGGTGAGTCTTCCTGATTTCAGGACTGACTCTATCCACTGCACTACCTAGGGAAGATTTCTCATTCTATTGGGGGTCATCTCCAATCATCCTGATCTATATTTTGCCACTTGGCCCTGATATCATGATCTTCTTTGAGAATGAAACACCATTTCTTTAAGTAGTAGGAGCAGCTCAACTGGGTACCCAACTGGAACTGACCAATCAGGCAACACAGCTCTTTCTTTGTTTCCTTTCTTTCTCCTTTTCCTTCCCTTTCCTCTCTCCACATAAGGTATATACCCTTACCTTAATATGTTTTGCCTAGAGAAATGTAAATTTTTATTGCTGAAACTTCACAAGATATCTTGAGATTTATTGGTTTGATTTTGTTTTAAAGGACCATGCTTTAAAGCCAAATCACTCTGGCTCTCATTGAAAGGCCAACAAAAGGTCCCAGGCCAAACCCCATTTAGTCTTTGAAGCCCCATTTGCCTCAGATTGAGTGTAAATAGTAATTGTTTCTGTTTTGGTTAGAAACCCTGAGGATCTTCCCCTCTGAGGTTCTTTTTTTAATTTACATGAAAATTTTATTATTTAAGATTCATTATTTAAAAGGAACAGCAAGTTGTGCATAATAGATTTGCAGTCTTATGTGAAACCCTTTTTTTTTTACTTTAAAAAATTTTTCTTTTTCCCAGCTATATGTAAAACATTTTTTGGTTATACATGTACGTTCATTTTTTTGACATATTTCCATATGAATCATGTCGGGAGAAAAAAAAATCAGAACAAAGGGGAAAAACCATGAGACAAAAAAGAAAAAAAGTGAATATAGCATGTTTTGATTTACATTTAGTCTCCATAGTTCTCACTCTGGATACAGATGGTGTTTTCTATCCAAAGTTTCCTGAAATTACCTTGGATTCCTGAAGAACCAACTCTATCAGAGTTGATCATCACAGAATCTTGCTGTTGCTGTGTACAATGTTTTTCTGGTTCTGTTTGTTTCACTCAGCATCACTTCATGGAAATCTTTCCAGGCCTCTTGTTGTAGAACAATAGTATTCCATTACTTTCATATACCATAACATATTCAGCCACTTTCCAACTGATGGGCATCCACTTGTTTTCCAATTCTTTCTCACCACAAAAAAGGGTTGCTACAAACATGTTTCCACTTGTGGGTCCTTTTCCCTCCTTTATGATCTCTTTCGGATACAGACCCAGTAGGAACATTACTAGATCAAAGGGTATGCACAGTTTGATAGCCCTTTGAGCATAGTTCCAAATTGTTCTCCAGACTGGTTGGATCAGTTCACAATTCCACCAACAATGCATTAGTGAATCAATTTTCCCACATTCCCTCTAACATTTATCATTCTCTTTTCCTGTCATCTTAGCCAATCTGATGGGCATGAGGTAATACCTCAGAGTTGTTTTAATTTGCATTTGTCTAATCAATAGTGATTTAGAGCATTTTTCATGAGTATAGATAGCTTTAATTTCTTAATCCGAAAATTGTCTATTCATATTCTTTGACCATTTATCAAGTGGGGAAATGACTTATAGTCTTATAAATTTTAGTCAATTTCTATATATTTTAAAAATGAGACTTTATCAGAAACATTGGCTATAAAAATTGTTCCTCAGATTCTGCTTCCCTTCTAATCTTGGCTGTACTGGTTTTATTTATGCAAAACCTCTTCAATTTAATATGATCAAAGTTATCCTTTTTGCATTTTATAATGTTCTCTAGTTCTTCTTTGGCCATAAATTCCTTCTTTCTCCAGATATGATAGGTAAACTATCCCTCGCTTCTCTATTTTACTTATAGTATCACCCTTTGCATTTAAATCTTGTACCCATTTTGACCTTATTTTGGCATGTGTGTGAAATACAGCTTCATACTGAGTTTCTGACATATTATTTTCTAGTTTTCCAGTGATTTTTGTCAAAATGAGTTCTTACCCCAGAAGCTGGAATCTTTGGGTTTATCAAACAATAATCAAACAATAGTTATAAGCTTACCTATTCCACTAATTCAGCATTTTATGTCTTAGCCAGTACCAGATATAATTTTGATGATTGCTTCTTTATAATAGAGTTTTAGGTCTGATACTACCAGACCACTATCCTTTGTATTTTTTCCCCATTATTTCCCTTGATGTTCTTGAGCTTTTCTTTTTTCCAGAAGAATTTTGGTAATATTTCTTCTAGCTCTATAAAATAAGTTTTTGGCAGTTTGATTGCTATATCAGTAAACAAGTAAACTAATTTAGGCAGAATTGCCATTTTTATTATCTTAGCTCAGCCTATCCATGAGTAATTGATATTTTTAATTATTTAGATCTGACTTTGTTTATGTCAAAAATGTTTTGTATTGTGTTCATATAGTTCCTGGGTTTGTCTTGTCAGGTAGACACCCAAATATTTCATTTTGTCTACAGTTATTTTAAATGTAATTTCTCTTTCTATCTCTTGCTGCTGTGCATTGTTAGTAACATATGGAAGGGCTGATGACTTGTGTGGAAAAACACAATGATTAGTCTCATTGGGTCTTTGATTCTTGATTGTAACCCCAAGCAGCTTCCTGATTTTATTCCATCATCTCAGCCCCACCTCCTGATCCCCTCCCAGATTGACTAATTTTTTTAACTAGATAAGAGTCCATTCTTTATCTCATTTCTTATGTAGCTTTAATCATTGAAGGGGTACTGCCAAAGTCAAAGATTAGCAACCTTGCTAAAGCTGTTATTTCAAGTAGTTTTTGATTGATTCTCTAGGATTTTCTAAGTATACCATCATAACATCAGCAAAGAGGGATAATTTTATCTCCTCATTGTCTATTCTAATGCCCTGAATTTCTTTTCTTTTCTTATTTCTGAAGTCAACATTTCTACCACAATATTAAATAATAGTGAGGATAATGGATATCTTTGTTTCAGTCAGTCTTTTGGGGAGTTCATCTAGTTTCTCTCCATTACAAATAATGCTTGCTGATGGCTTTAGATAGATGCTGTCTATAATTTTTAGAAAAAAATCTATTTATTCATGTTTTCTAATATTTTTAATAGTATAAATTTTAATAGGGTGCTGCATCTATTGAGATTATCATATGATTTCTGTTTTTGATATGCTCAATCATGGCAAAGTTTTCCTTCAATTGAACTAGCGGTACTTTCCTGGTATAAATTCTACTTGCTCATAACATATTACTGTGTTGATAAGTTGCTGTAATCTTTTTGCCATTATTTCATTTAAAATTTTTGCATCAATATCCATTAGGATGTTGGTCTATAATTTTCTTTCTCTATTTTGGCTCTTCCTGATTTAGTTAGCAGCACCATATTTGTGTCATAGAAGGAATTTGGCAGGACTCATTTTTGCCCATTTTTTCCAAACAGTTTACATAGTATTAAAATTAATTGTTCTTTAAATGTTGGGTAGGATTCGCTTATAAGTCCATCTGCCCCTCAAGAGTTTTTCTGAGGGAGTTCATTGATGGCTTGTAAAATTTCTTTTTTTTTTTCTAAAATGAGTTTATTTAAGTAATTTATTTCCTCTAATCTGGGTAGTTTATATTTTTTTGTAAATATTCTTCCATTTTAATTAAATTGTCAGATTTGTTGGCATACAGTTTAACAAAATAAGTTCAAATTATTGATTAAATTACTTCTTTATTGGTGGTAAGTTCACCCTTTTCATTTTTGATGCTGGTAATTTAGGTTATTTTTCTTTTTTCCTAGTCAAATTAACCAAAGTTTTATCTATTTTGTTGATTTTCTACATAAAATCAAGTCTTGTGTTTTTTTTTGGTTAGCTCAATAATTTACTTAGTTTCAATTTTATTAAACTCTCCTTTAATTTTCTAATTTGATATATAATTGAGGGTTTTTAATTTGTTTCTTTCTAGCTTTTTTAGTTGCATGCCCAATTGATTGATCTCTTGTTTTCTTAATTTTATTCCTGTAACTATTTAAAGCTATAAAATTTCCCCTAAAAACTGCTTTGACTACATCCTATAAATTTTGTTGTCTCATTTTGATCATTCTCTTATTGATTGTTTCTATAATTTATTGTTGACGCACTCATTCTTTAGAATTAGATTATTTAATTTCCAATTGGTTTTCAATCTATCTTTCTCTGGTCCTTTTATTGAATGTAACATTTATTGCATTAAGATCTAAAAAGGGTGCTGTTACTATTTCTGTCTTTTTGCATTTGATTTTTTTGCCCTAATACATGGTCAATTTTGGTAAAGGTACTATGTATTACTGAGAAAAAGGTATATTTCTTTCTGATCCTATTCAGTTTTCTCTGCAGGTCTATAATATCTAAGTTTTCTAATATTCTATTAGCCTTCCTAATTTCTTTATTATTTATTTTGTGGTTTGATTTATCTAATTCTGAGAGAAGGAATTGAGGTCCCCCACTATTATAGATTTACTGTCTATTCCTTCATGTAACTAGTTTGACTTCTTTCTAAGTAAATGGATGCTCTACCACTTGGTGCATATATGTTTAATATCAATACTACTTCATTGCCTATGATACCCTTAAACAAGATGTAGTTTTCTTCCTTATCTCTTTTAATAAGATCAATTTTTGCTTTTGCTTTGTCTAAAATCAGAACTGCTACCCCTTCTTTATTTTGCTTCAATTGAAGCAAAATAAATTCTGCTTCAATCTTTTACCTTTACTCTGTATGTATCTCTCTGTTTCAAATATATTTCTTGTAAACTACATTTTGTATTCTGCTATCCACTACCATTTTATGGTAGAGTTCATCCCATTCATATTTACAGTTACGATTACTACCTGTATATTTTCCTCCATCCTATTTTCTCCCCTGTATATACTTTTCATTCTTTCTTTTCACCCTATCCCTCATTAGTAATATTTTTCCCCATCCTCACCTTTCCCTCTCTTCTATCACCCCTTCTTCCTTCTCTTACTCCTTTTTCCTAGTATTTCTGCCTTCTCCTCTATCCAGCCCTTCCCTTCTCTTTCCCCTTTCTCCTCTTACTTCTTTATAGGGTAAGATAAATTTTTGTAACCAAATGAGTGAATATACCACTTCTTCTCTAAGCCAAAACTGATGGAATTAAACTTCCCCTCCTTTCTTTCCCTCTACTGAAAAAGATATTTTATGCCTCTTTGTGTGATTTATCCCATTTTACCTCCCCTTTCTTTTTCTCCCAGGACAACCTTTTTTCTGCCTTCATGTTTTTTTAATATCATCACATCAAAGTAAATTATTCCCACACCCTCTATCTATATATGCCCCCTCTAAGTGCCCTAATAAAAGACACAGTTATCAAGAGTTACAAATATCATTTTCTATGAATGTAAATTTTAATGTAATTTAATTAGTAATTTAATGTAAAATTTAATCTTTAAATAACATATTTTTTCCCTTTCTGATTATCTTTCTATGCTTCCCTTGAGCCCTTTGTTTGTAGTTCAAATTTTCTGTTTAGTTCTTGTCTTTTCAAAAGAAATGATTGAAAATCCCCTACTTCATTGAAGATCCATCTCCTCCCTTAAAAGATGATGCTCAGAGTCATTGGGTTCTTGATTCTTTGTTGTAACCCTAAGCAGCTTCCTGGCTTTATTCCATCATCTTGACCCCACTCCCTTCCCTTCCCAGACTAATTTTTAACTAGGTAAAAGAGATCATTCTTTATCTCATTTCTTACCTACTTTTAATCACTGAATGGGCGTTGCCTCAGTCAAACTGAGATCTGTAAAAGATCTTAGCTTAAAAAGGCCAAGGTCTCCCACTACATCCAGGACCATTTCCAGTCATCTTGATCTATATCTGGCCAGTGGACGCAGTTGGCTCCAGAGGAGAGAGTGAGACTAGTGGCTTTATATAGTCCTTCCTCATTTAAATCCAATTCATTTCTACATCATGGTGTCATCTCCCTGATGTCATGGTCCTCTTTGAGAAGGAAGAACCACAACCACAACAAACAACAACAATCACTGCTAGAACTGTATTCCAAAGAGATCATAAAAAGGGGGGGGGGGAAGGACTTACCTGTACAAAAATGGTGGCAAAAAGTTAGAAACTGAGGAGATGCCCATCAACTGGGGAATGGTTAAATAAGTTTATTAATATGATTGTAATGAAATACTATTGTGCTGTAAGAAATGAAGAACAGGATGATTTCAAAAAGACTTGCAAAAACTTACATGATCTGATGCAAAGTGAGCAGAACCAGGACAATATTATGCACAGTAACAGCAATATTGTATGATAAACAACTGTCAAGGACTTAGTTCTCTCAGCAATACAATGATCCAAGACAATCCCAAAGGACTCATGATGAAAAATTTTGGCCACATCGAAAGAAAGAACTGATGGAATTTGAATATTGATTAAAGCATATATTTTTTTCACTCCATTTCCTCCCTCCTTCCTTCTCTTTGTCTCGCTCTTTCTTTCCTTCATTTTTACTTCCTTCCTTCCTTCTTTCTTTCCCTCCTCCCTTCCTTCCTTCCTTCCTTCCTTCCTTCCTTCCTTCCTTCCTTCCTTTCTTTCTTTCATTCTTGACTTGTGGCTCTTCAACAGCTCCTCCTGAATTGATTCACCTTGCCTTGGACCTCTAAAACTCTGAAGAGAAAGCTCTCACATTTGCCAGCTCACAAATCACAGTCAGCTTCAAGTTGAATATGCTTTTCACTACACTCAGCTAGACCAGAGGTAAAATAGAGTCGTATAAGGTTCCAGAAGCAGCTAAACTGGCATGGCCAGGTCCTGGGAATAGAGTGAGAGTATGCCTTGTTCACCCTGTATACTGTTGATGAGAACATTTCCCCAGTCATCGGTATTTGTGTCCAGAGAAGAGGAGGGAGGCACATTCAATACATTTTTAATATTCTGGTTTTCATGTAAGAAAGTTTAAGCAGTGTGCAAACACGAGCACCCACTGAGCAGTGTTAACATACCTAGCGCACCGTGTCAACATGGCAAGCCTCATGCAGTGTTTCTGATTATAGTTAATAATACAAAATTAGCCTTTCTTAATGTAACACATTGTGCCTGCAAGGCGGGTCCTGTACTTCTCACTTGAGCTAGCACCCTCTCTCCTTCTTTTTAGGTTTAATAAAGAAATGTGTGATATGACCATAGTTCCCGACTGTTTTTCAAGCATTTGCAAAACAGTAGGACAGGAAAGCAAAGCCCTCTCTAAGACTAATCAGAGACCTTGCCTTCAAAGTGGGGGTAGTGATTGCCAAGGTCTGCTCCTTGCCTTGTAGTCTACTCAACTCCTGGGTTCACTCTATCTAGTAAAAAGTTCTTTGGAGGCTAAAAATCATAATGTCCATCCCTGAAGATGTCTGCTAATTACATTTTTGACCAGATCTTTGGTGCTGAATGATTAGCTTATAGATGACCAGAAAATACCACATGAACAGCGTGCTTCTGACTGGTCCTTTAGATTCTCACCCACTGGGTCTGAATTACACACTGGGATTTCTGATGTTTGAAACACTTGAGTGGGTCTATGATTTCATCAATATCAACATTGCCTCCAGGGATGCCAATTGCTACTAATCCATGCCTTCTCCTCATTTTTTGAGAGTCTCATGCACAGTACTTTGCACATAATGGACACTTAATAAATGCTGTTAGATACATTTATCATCATGCATTTACAAAGAATATACTCTCATCATTGTAGGAAGGGAAGATGAATAAGTATTTATCTAGCACCCATTATGTGCTAAGCATGTTCTACATATTATCTCACTTGATTCTCACAATAATCATGAAAGGTAGGTATTACTATTATTCCCATTTTGCAGGTGAAGAAACTGAGGCAGACTAATGTTAAACAACTTGCCCAGGGTCACATAGCTATTCAGTATTTAAGATCAGATTTGAACTCAGTTATTACTGAGTCCATATCCGGTGCACCTCCTGCCTTAGTACCATAGAATTTCCTGTAGTTCTCTTTATATTCCAAAATTACTATTGGAGCCCATCAATCATGCAATGCCCTTATATTATAGCCTATCCACTTCCTCTTCTAACTTTGCATTTAGAAATTTGAGTCATATGGTAAATTTGGACTGAAAAAATCGGAGGGATGCTCCATGATAAGTAGAAGGTGGTGTCCAGAACAACCACAAAATGTGTCAGTGTGGGTTTTTGGAAGAGATTTTTAGTTTCTTTTTGTTAGAAGTTTTTGCTTGGGTGCTTTGAGTTTGTGTTTTGTAGAAAAGAAGGAAAGTGAAGATGAAGCATGAAGACAGGAATGAAGGGAAAATCAAAGTGATGATGATGATGATGATGGTAGTGATAATTGTGATGGTGGTGATAATGGTGACAGTGATGATGTTGGTAGTTATAATTATAATGATGATAATGATAACTAACATTTGCAAAATGTTTTAAGGGTGGCAACATGCTTCTTACATGCTATCTTACTTAGTCATCACAATAACCTTGTCAAGTCAGCATTATTATGTGTTGTCTCCCCCAATATAATGGGAGCTTCTTGCAAGTAGGGACTGTCTTACTTTGTTATTTATATACCCTGATCTTGACACAGTGGCTTGCACATAGTTAGCTTTTTCTTTAATCTTACATTTTTTAAATCTTACATATATATATTCAATTTTTAAAGCTTTTTATTTTCAAAATATATGCATGGATAATTTTTCTTTTCTTTTTTTTCCCGAGGCAATTGGGGTTAAGTGACTTGCCCAGGTTCACACAGCTAGGAAGTGTTAAGCGTCTGAGACCATATTTGAACTCAAGTTCTCCTGACTTCAGGGCTGGTGCTCTATCCACTGCGCCACTTAGCTGCCCCTGCAGATAATTTTTCAACAGTTTCATAGCCTTGTGCTTCAGATTTTCCCTTTGTTCCCCCCATCCTAGATGGCAAGCAACCCAATATATGTTATAAATGTTAAATATATGCTAAATCCAATATGTATAAACATATTTATACAATTTTCTTGTTGCACAAGAAAAATCAGATTAAAAAGGAAAGAAAATGAGCAAGCAAACAAGAACAAAAAGAGTGAGAAATTTATATTTCATCCACATTCAGTTCCCACAGTCCTCTCTCTGGGTGTAAATGGCTCTCTTCATCACAAGATCATTGGAACTGGTATCAATTATCTCATTGTTGGAAAGATTCACATTCATCAAGGAAAGGGCCGTACATGTGCAAGAATGTTTGAGGCAACCCTTTTTGTAGTGGCTGGAAACTGGAAACTGAATGGATGCCCATCAATTGGAGAGTGGCTGAATAAGTTATGGTATATGAATGTCATGGAATATTATTGTTCTGTAATAAATGACCAGCAGGATGATTTCAGAGAGGCCTGGAGAGACCTACATGAACTGATGCTGAGTGAAGTGAGCAAAACCAGGAGATCATTATACATGGCCACATGACTATACGATAATCAATTCTGATGGACATGGTTCTCCTCAACAATGATGTGGTTCAAACCAGTTCCAATTGTTCAGTGAAGAAAGCCACATACACCCAGAGAGAGGGATATGAAATGTGGACCACAACATAACATTTTCATGCTCTGTATCAATGTTTGCTTGCATTGTGTTTCCTTTCTCATATTTTTTTCTTGTAGATATGATTTTTCTTGCACAGCAAGCTAAGTGTGGAAATATGCATACATATATTTGATTTGTCAAGTATTTTAACATAATTAAGATGTAGTGGACTTCCTGCCATCTAGGTAAGAGGTGGGGACTGGGGGGGGGATTTGTAATGGAAAGCTTTGTAAGGGTCAATGTTGAAGAATTACCCATACATATGTTTTGCAAATAAAAAGCTTTTTTTTTAAAAAGATTCATGTTCATCAGAATTGATGATCATGTAATATTGATGCTGCCGCGTACAATGATCTCCTGGTTCTACTCATTTCACTCAGCATCAGTTCCTGTAAGTCTCTCCAGGCCTCTCTAAAATCATCCTCCTTATTATTTCTTATACAACAGTACTATTCCATAGTTGTCTTAACTTGCATTTCTATGAACAATAGTGATATAGAGCACCTTTTCATATGACTAGAAATAGTTTTAATTTTATCATCTAAAATTGTTCATATCCTTTTACCATTTATTGATTGGAGAGTGGCTTGAATTCTTATAAATATCAGTCAATTCTCTATATATTTTAGAAATGAGGCCTTTATCAGAACCCTTAAATGTAAAGATGATTTCCCAATTTATTGTTTCCCTCCTCATCTTGTCTGCATTAGTTTTGTTTGTACAAAAACTTTTTAACTTAATATAATCAAAATTATCTATCTGGTGTAGAATTAAGAGTTCCACTTCTTCTTTGGACAGAAATTTCTTTCTTCTCCACAGGTCTGAAAGGTAAACTGTCCTATGCTCCTTTAATTTGCTTATAATATCACTCTGTATATCTAAATCATGAACCCATTTAAATCTTAGTATGTGGTGGTGGAAAGTGTTTTGTAGTTGTCTTCATATAGTTACTGACTGTCCCTTGGCAGAGCTATTCCCAAATATTTTATACTAACGAGAGTTATTTTAAATGGAATTTCTTTTTGTATCTCTTGCTACTGAACTTTATTGGTAATATATAAAAATGCTGATGATTTATGTGGATTTATTTTATATCTTGCAACTTTGCTAAAGTTGTGAATTGTTTCTTGTAGTATTTTAGTTGATTCTCTAGTTTCTCTGTGAAACCAGATATGTCTCATATTCTCTCTTAGAGCCAAATCTGATGAGAGTAAGATTCACACAATGCTCATCCCCCTCTCTTCTTTCCCCCAGTTATAATAGGTCTTCTTTGTGTCTTAGTGGGATGTAATTTCCCTTATTTTACCTTCTTTTTCTTTTTTCCAGTATAACCCACTTTCCACCCCCAATTTCTTTTTCATATTATCATAATAAAATCAAAGTATGCCCACACTCTCTAAATGGGTATTATGGATATCCATATAGTTCTCAAGAGTTCTTTTCTTTTTACTTTTTTATCCTTCTCTTGAGTTCTATGTTTGGAGATCAAATTTTTTGTTCAGTTCTGGTCTTTTCATTAGAAACAGATGACATTCACTTATATCATTGAATGTCCATCTTCCCTGAAAGATAATGCTTATTTTAGCTGAATAGCTTTTTCTTGGCTGTAATACAAGTTCCTTTGCCTTTCAGAATATTAGATTCCAAGACTTTAGAACCTTTAATGTGGAAGCTGCTAGGTCCTGGATAATGCTAATGGTAGCTCCTCAGTATTTAAATTGTTTCTTTCTGGCTGCTTGCAATATCTTTTCCTTGATGCAATGTTTCTGAAATTTAGCCACAATATTCCTTGGGGTTTTAATTTTGGGGTCCCTTTCAGGAGGTTATTGGTGAATTCTTTCAACTGGTATTTTACCTTCTGATTCTAAGACATCAAGGCAATTTTCCTTTATGATTTCCTGTAATATAATGTCTAGGTTCTTTTTTTCATCATGACTTTCAGGAAGTTCAATAATTCTAAGATTGTCTCCCCTAGACCGATTTTCCAGGTCAGTTGTTTTTCCCAGGATGTATTTCATATTTTTTTCATTTTTTTTTTGTTTTTGTTTGCCTGATTCTTGAAGACGTATTGAGACATTCACTTTCATTTTTTTTCAATTTTAATTTTTAGTGCATTATTTGTTTTCAGTTATCTTTTTTAGCTCCTTTTGTATTTGTCCAATTGAGTTGTTTTGTTCATTGCATTTTTTTCTATTTCACAAATTTTAATTTTCAATGAAGTGGTATCTTTTTCATATTTAGTTTGTAAGGAGTTATATGCTTTTTCCATTTCATCAAATCTATTTTGTAGGGAGTTTTATGCTTCTCTCATCCCTTCTTTCAAAGATCTCATTTCCTTTCCTCATTTTCCTTCTAACTGTCTTTTAAGATCCCAAGAAAGCCTTGTGAAATTGGGAGCAACTCATATCTCCCTTTGGGGCTTCATTGGTAAGTGATTTGCTTTTAGGTACCTCAGAATTTGAGGTCTGTTCTCTTTCTCCATAGAATCTGTCTATGGTAAAAATTCTTTTTGGTTTTTTGCTCATTTTTTAAGGCTTGAGATTTGCTGTTATTGAAAAGGAGCAACAGCTGCTTAGTTTGCCCTGGGGCAGTTATGCTAATTGACTTCCACTACTGGGTAATAGTGGCTGGGTCCTGTGTTCTTCCTGGAGCTCAGTGGTTTACAATTTGCCTTTTGTAGTGAATCTGTCAAAGCACCTGTTTGCAACCAGGACAGCTGTGTGCTCAGAAGCTCACAGAAGATTTTGAGAAATATGGAATCTGCAATGCTCTGACTCCCCACCTCAACTCCTTGTCTTGGTCTCCCTGTGCTGTACACTGTGCAGTAGACTGTACTCCTGGCCATTTGAAAGAGATGGTTGCTGAAGTTTTTCCAAGGTATCTTCTGGAAATGTGTTGTACTCCAAATATTTGTAGGTTCTTTGACTCCAAAACCAGTTTAGAAGCTTAATCTACTGTTGGTTTGACATAAGGTCAGAGGAGGTCACAGAAATATATGTCTTCTCCCTGCCATCTTGGCTCCACCTCACCACAATCATAATAAGCTCTTAAAATGTATTTTTCTCATTCATTGTTCCCATTTTTACAACTGAGAAAGCTGAAGCTGAGAAAGGTTGAAACAATTGCTCAGGCCACAAATAAAATTTGAACCCAGGCTTTTTTTGATTCTCAATCCAGTGCTATAGCCATTATATCATCTACATCATATCCGTCACACCTCATTGTGTGATGGATATGAAGAAAGAGAGAAAACAAGTAAAGAACTTCTCATTACCACCTCTGGGATAAGAGCTTAGAGGTTAGGGTGCTGAAAGAATTGTCAGAAAGGGACACCTCATTCTCAAGTCAGCTATTCACTTGCTTCTACCTATACATCTGCCCAAAGTGTGAAAGATTGAGTTTTTAACCCTGTATCTTTCCCTTAATCATTTATTTTATTAGCTTGAAAGAGATATGATTTCAGGGATAGGGTAGGTGGAGGAGAACTCCCTACACAAACTTCGATTTCAATTCAGGAATTTGTATAGCTCTTGAAAAATCATTTTCCTCATATGTACAGGTTTCTATCTTTGGTTAGCTGATGACCCTCTACTCTCTTAGCTATGCTGGCCCTGAGGCAATAGCCATACTATCTATTTCAGCTCTTGCTCTCAAATCTCCTCACCTCACTGTCCAACTCAGTAGGATTTCTAACCAAGCCTTCTACTGGGCTGGTGGAGTCTCTAAAGATTTAAGAGTGACTTCTGGATCACTTCCAATTCCACTTCTGCAGCTTCTTAGCTGTGGGACTGATAAGTGGGGCCCAGGGATTGAAGGACAGCTTCTTCATTTATGAAATGTTGATAATTGAGATTATAGTGCCAACTAAGAAGGTCATGGGGAGGCTCAGATGCCATCACACATGGACAGTGCTTTGAAGACTTCAAGGGACTTAAAAATCATGTTAGTTAATTGCCATTGTTCTTGTTGTTGTTGTGGAAGACTTGAAATTTGAAAAAAAGAAAATCTACATTTGAATCCTGGTTCTGCTACTATAACCTGAGTGACCTTAAGCAAGTCACTTAATTTCTCAGCTTCCTGGATCCTCCTCAGTTGGGTTGGCCTAGATAACCTGTGAAGTTTCTTTCAACTCTTAACATTCTGTGATATGGTTGTAATATCTATGTCTATGCATGCAGAGAGATATAGATAATAGATATACCAGCAGAGCCAAACTCTAATTGAGAAGTTTCCCATTTTACTTGATGTAGTTCCCTCTTTCTCTCCTATCCTCCTTTTACATATTTTATGTATGTAAATGTATTACATACAGAAATTACTTTCTCCACCCCCACCCTCATCCCCAAGCTGTTCAATGTTGTTCTATTCTTCGTGTTTGTGATAGTGTTAGGAATGGCTGAGTGATGCTTCTGAGCATTTTCAATAGTTATCATTGAAATTTGTTCCAATATATTCTGGTTCCTCCCTCCTTCCTTCTTTTAATGTCTTCTTTCCTTGCTTCCTTTCTTCTTTCCTGGCTTCCTTTCTTCTTTCCTTCCCTTTCTTTTTTTCCTTCCTTCATTCCTTCCCTCCCTACTTCCTTTCTTCTTTTACTCTTTCCTTCCTTTTCTTTCTCCTTCCTTTCTTACTTTTTCCCTTCCTACATTCTCCATTTTTCCTTTTTATCTCTTTTTGTTCTTTCTACTCTTCCTCCTCACTTTATCTTACTTTTTCCATCTCTCTCATGTGTTTTTTTCTTTTTCTCTCTTCCCTATTCTTTCTCTGCTTGCTTTCTTTTCCCTTTTTTCTTTCTCTCTTTTTTTCTTTTCTTACTTTACATTTCTTTTTTTCTCTTCTTTCCTCATTCTCTTCTACCTTTTTTCTTTCTTCCTTGTTATCTCTCTTTCCCTCCCTTCACTCTTTTCTCCCTCTGCTTTCTCTTTCCCCTTTCTTCCATTCTCATCCTTTGTCCTAATAACTTTGTGCTCTGTCTCTCTCTATCTCTGTACTTTTCTGTCTCTCTCATGCAAGAGGGAGACAGACTGTCATTGTTCTTCCCTCCACTCCCCCCTTTTTTCCACTCTGTCTGGCTTTCTCTGTTTGACAGGCAGCAACGACAGTCTGCTGCCCTTCAGGGATCATTATTGTGATCGATGGGACCCCTGTGACACAGGCCAGAATAAGAGCAAGCAGGAGCAGCAGCTGCCTGACTTGCCTGGCCAAGCTGTTTCTATAGCCAAGGCCTTTCTCTTCTAGACAGACCAAGAACCTGTGGGGTTCAGGGATTGAGGGGACGAATTTGGCCTGTCCACTTTCCTAGAGCCTAAAGAGAACGCATCCCCTACAAGCTCTTTGTTCCATATTACTACATCCAGGGCATTGGTCTATAAAGGGAAAATCTTCCAAACACCAAACTGAAAGGCCCATTCTAGGAAATGAACTTCAAACATCATCTTGTTCAGCTGCATCCATTTTTAGGGAAACCCTGAGCCTCAGAATCAGTAAATAATCAAAGAAGATCCCATGGGTAGAATGTTTTGTATGCTTTAAAGAGAGACAATAATATGATGATTGGTGGTGCTGGTGGTGACTTGCCCATATTAATGCCCAAGATAAAAACAAAAACAAACAACCAAAGTGAAATTAGAACATAGGCCTCTCAAGATTCTAAGTCTGGGGCTCTTTCTAGTCTAACACATGTTTCCTTCATGTTGGAATCTGAGCTAAATGGGCCATTTCTGAAGGAGCCAATCATCAGTTTCCAATACTTGACTTGGGAAATGTAAGTGATAACTTGAACTTTGTTCCAGCTGCCCCTTCTAGGAGCTGCAGATGAAAGAAAGCAAAGGAATGGCATGGAGCCAATGACAACACATACTCTGGACCATCAGAAAGATGGGGCAGAGCCCAGAAATCATCAAAAGGTTTTGTGATTGCAGAAATTGGAAGCTAAAAGTACAACATGATCAAAGATCTGGTGTCTTACTGGTTTGGACTCAACAGGTTTGGGTAAAGGGGCCAGGAAGTTCCCATTTTTACTTGCAACTAGGTAGAGGCAGGACCTACAAAGAAAAAATTCAAATTCTGTCCATTATAATCCAAAGTCAAAATTCTGCTTAACCATTACAAATCAAATCTAGTAGCATACTCAGTATGCAGTGACTGCCCAGGTTTTTCCATTTCACTTGTATTCATTGCAGTCATCTGCAGGGTCCACAGCTCCCCAAAGAGTAAATCCAAATATGCAAAATTGCTGGAAGATCAGTTAATGAAATGAATTATGCGGTCAGGTGGCAAGCTTGTCAAATGGATACCATGTCCAAATTTTAAATAGGGTCATCATTTGGACATCTCTAGTCCTCTCTCTTTCTGTGTATGTTAGAAGAGGCTGCCATCACAGGAACAGCTAATATTTCAAGAATACAACAAGTACTCATTGGGTATGTAGCATAAGCAGAGAATTTTTCTAGACACTAGAGATTCAAAGACAAGAAAGAAGCACAGCCTGCTCTCAATGAGCTTGCATTCTCCTAGGGATACACAGGGAAGCAATCTATATATAGAAATACAATTTCCTTTGGATTTGTCATTGAGTCAAATTTTTCCCAGGTAGGTAAATATGAGAAACTTTTTTTTAATAATCCTGATTTTATCAGGGAAGGTGATTAGGCTAGAAGTCACGCCTAGAATCCTGGACAGACCAATATGTAATCTGGAGATGTGTATGAGAGAACATCTTTCTTTCTAGTCTGGCCTCCTTAAATTTTTATATATCAGAGAAGCCAGTGAGAAAAGATATCCAGAATGCTCTTCCCCAAATTTATGGGCTGAGAAGGAAAGACATTTTTTTGTAGTTCCCATCTCCATCCTCCACCTGGCACTCTGATGTATAGCCAATGCTGCCTTTGGCAATCATGATTAGCTCAGCTGCTGCCAGGAGAAATAAGCCATGTTCTCTCCAACTCTGACATGTTAAGATTATGACTCTATGGGTCTGCCTAAGCACAGAAGACTTATTTTTCTTACCAGTAGCAGTTACCCAGAAGGAACCTCTTCTCCCCAGACCTTTCCTCCTGTGGAAATAGCTACTCAAGTGAACAGTATTCCCTGCTGGTGGGACATGGCCTGGGCCTGAATTTTGGCTTAGATTCTTTCAGCTGTTTAATCTTACCTAACATTTCTTGGGCAGTAGTATCTTAATCTGCAAAGGGAAGGGGTCATAGGGATAGTTTTTCTTATGTTAGTGTTCATAATCAGGATTTCCAAAACAGATCATCCTAGCAAAGTCAAAAAGGGGTTGGTCTTATAATGAATAAACTTTGTATTCAAATGTTGTCTCAGATACTTACAAATTGTATGGTACTAAAGAAATAACAAGTTCACTGTGCCTTTGTTTTCCTACCTGTTAAATTACGAGGTTGGACAACGTTGGACAATTGTCTTAAGGGAGAATGTACCTTAAGGTTCCTCTTTGCTTTAAATTTATGATCCCATGATTCCAGCTTATACACCAATACCAATTGCAGTGGATGAAGAGGTAGAGAAATTCTATTAAGAATTCAATAAGACTACCCATTGAATAAATACATATGTAGATACTCTTGTGAGTGTGTAAGCCAGTCCATGGTCTCCTGATATCCTTGTGATATCAAGAGCAAGCATGAAAGGTTTCCAGAAGATTTTGTGAGTCCCTTGTTCTATACTTATGGCTGAACATGAAGAAAAGTAGCATAGACAGGCGTGTCTTGGTTCTTGTCTATCTCAAGAGAAAACACCCTTATTAATGTAAAGCTTGTTGGTTATGACTCTAAATCATCATCTTAGATGATCTAAAATTGCAGTCAGCTTTAAGAAGTGGAGTGATGCTCAGAGGACATGACAATACTGCAGCATATTAATAAGGATGCTGTGTTTGCACTTGTGTGTGCACGTACAAGAAAACATCATCACAGACACATATGAGTATAAGTAGTGATGGGTTATCATGTAGTAGGATAGGGCCACCAGCATGCTTGATTGGCCACATATGAAGACAACTGACCATTGAGTGTTAGATCTATTGAAGACTAACAGAAAGCCTTGGTAAAGAAAGCCATGTACTCTCTTCCCTTGGAGGGCTGATTCACGTCAATGGATCATGGATCCATTTGGAGGTTCCAGATGACAAGTTGACCAAAGAGTCAGAATGTTGTAGCACAAAGAAGACCCAGAGTCAGCAAAATTGAATTTAAATCCTCCTTCTGACATTTGCTCTCCATATGACCATGTGCAAGTCATGTCCTTTCTCTGTCCCTGATTTTTCTTATCTGTGAAGTGAGAGAGTTGACACAGATGACCTCCAAGATCCTTTCCAGATGTAGATCTATGCTCCATTGAGACAATATGAACCTTCCCCCCTTTCTAAATCCTCACATCTGCAATGTCTTAGGTTTTTCAAGATACTTTTATCTTCTTGAGAAGTGAGATACATATTCCTACTGTACAGAGAAGGAACCTGAGACTTTGAAAAGCTATCCAGAGAGGTAGAAAGCAGTCACCTGATATCTCAGGATATTTCTCTTTTTTGAATCCAGGTTGCCTCTTGACCTCCAAGAGCTGACTGACTCTTTTCTTCACTCTTAATTAAATATTTCAAGAAAAAGAAAATAAGGATTTTATAGTTAATCACTAGGCATGTATTCAGCCCCTATATAGTCTGACAAACCTGTTTGAGCTATGCAAATCAGCTTGGGCCCCTGAGTGCAAAGCTGAAAGAAATGAGACCAGACTTGCAGCAATTAAGCTTCATGCAAGTCATGATTTACCAAGCACTGAAAACTCTCAACCTCAGCAATGAGAATTCCAGACCTTGCTCTTCTTGCATCTTATAAAAGCTTTAGAGAAATAAGAAGGTCATTCCAAAGTGAGAGTTTCTGTCATTGTTCTTCATACTTCTCTGGTTATGGAGTTGGCTTTCAGAAATGACACGAGCCAATTTTTAATGCATATGGCTGGGACAGACCAACAAAATAAAACCAACAATCCTTCCTAAATCAATGTCCAAATTTAGCACTGTCACAAACACACTTCTAAGGGATTGTTTTATAGCATCTGAAATTTTAAAAATGTAGAAAAACAAAAATGTCGAATTTCAAGGGAAAATGAAAAAAGAATGAACGACGTGTGAAACAAAATATATTGGAAAATAATAATTATCAATTTCTTGATAACAGTTAAAGAAATAGAAAAGTAGATCAATGGAACTGATTAAACAAGGAAGAATCAGAAGTAATTGAACCAAATGAACCAACATAGAATAAACCTCCAAATATAAATCATATAGGAAATAACTCTATTTGTCAAAAAAATCAATGAAAAAATTAGAAAACAAAATGACAGAAAATACCTTTAGAGCATCTTATACTACTTGTCATAATGAATTCAAAATGAATATATTATCTATACGGTAAGGGTTATTCCATTTTCAAAAAATTTGAAGCAAAATAGCTCATATATTTTCACAGCTACAGGTAGGGAAGAAACCCTTAATCAAGTACAAATTATTCACATTTTGTCTTTTTCTTGAGGGCAGGAGTCAATTGTATGCTTTTCTTTGTATCTCCAGTGTTTAGCATAGAATAAGCACTTAATACATGTTTGTTAACTAATTGATGGGCATTGAATAAAATCAAATTTAAAAGGCAAACTAGAGCATTTTGATTATGACATAGTATACTTTTACTCAAACAAAATCAATGTGACAAGAATGAAGGGAAGCAGTGAAATGGGGGGGGGGATCTTGTACCAAATATCCGTTAATAGTGGAATCAAAGATAAGTACTCAAAATAAATGCCATACATTGGGAACCACTGAAAAATTATGGATTAATTTAAGATTGTAAAATCAAGAACATGCTGAACACAGAGAAGCAGAAAGAAAGATTTATATGAATTAATGCAAAGAAAAGTAGACAGACACAGAAAAACAATAGAAATGATGTCTCTAAAAATGTAAGTGGAAAGAACAGAAACCACAAAACAATGTTGTGAAATTTTAAAGCTCAAGTTTATTTCCAAAGGACAGATATGAGAAGATACTTCTTATGGTGGAATACCTCTATGTGAGACATTGCATATAATATACTCCACCCCCATGTGTTGAAGAATTTACTGATTTTTCCTCTCTACTTCTGTTAGAAAATACATTTATTTGTTATAAGTGGATTTTTGGTTAGAAGGTGGCTCTCT
Organism: Myrmecobius fasciatus; assembly: GCA_023553655.1. Lineage (NCBI taxonomy): Eukaryota > Metazoa > Chordata > Mammalia > Dasyuromorphia > Myrmecobiidae > Myrmecobius > Myrmecobius fasciatus. The sequence goes on along the minus strand of JAJPUD010001209.1, from coordinate 454,870 downwards.
GAAAGGGAGTACAGGAACAGATGCAGGACAAAGTGCAGATGAAATAAAAGCAAAGAATATTATATAAAATCTTATTCAAATGGAATATCACTGCACTTTAAGTGAACATGAATACAGAGAATCTCAAGAATATGCATAGGAAGTGATACAAAGAGAAGTGTGAAGAAATAGAATGCAGAAAAATTGTGGAAAGGCAGCTTTTCTCAAAAGCTTTTTTGCCAGGGAAGAAAAGGTAGCTTCACAAGGAAATCAATTTGATGAGAAGGCAAATTGCACACCTCTAAAATATATACACGTGTATGTGCACACAAAATGCATACAAAGGTATATATGTACACATGTATATGTGTGTGTGCTTGTGTGTACAAAGACAGAAATGAGTGTGTACATACAAACACATACATACTCCCAAATACATAGGTGAGGATGTATACACAAACACATGTAAACTCCCAACTGGGAAACCCTGAGCTAGACAAGGAAGGCTTTGATGTGCATTGTGAACTACTGCTCAAATCTAATCTACACTCTCCTCAGGAAGATTTGGTTCAAATAGTGAGGGGTGTGGTGCAAATAGAATAATGGTCCTGGGTTATAGAAGTTCTGAGTTCCAATTCTGCTACTAACATTTACTGGTTGGGACATAGGCAAGTCTCCTGCACTCTCTGAGCTGTTCCCCACCTTATAAAATGAGGATAATAATTATTCTTGTCTCCTCTGGCCAATAGTGCTATTGGGAAGTTCAAATGTATATGATGACTAGCTAGAAGGTTAGAGTTTATGTGTGCATGTGTGTATGCCCATTTGTAAATATGTATCCCATTAGGTTAGATGCTCATTCATAATATACTGTAATTGTGTCATGTAATTATGTTATAATATACAACACTCTTTTTATTATTCTATATCATGTTACATTATATTATACTCTATCATACATTTTGCAACTCTTTAAGTGCTATATTAATGTCAGAAGGTTTTTTATTCAATTCAGTTCAAAACACTTTTGCAAAGCACCTTCTGTATACAAAACTTTTCAGCTAAATAGATACCCACATAATGGGGCACTGATGGTGAAAAGGACTTTTTCCTGGTAGATCTACTGAGTCCTCAGTTTTTCCCTGCAGTTTGCTTAGGACTACTTTCCTGCCTCTTTTTCCTCTGTATAGACATTGTCATATCACCAGTTTCCCCACCCTATACTTATGATTGCATCATTGTGGGGAGTGTCTTATTGGACAATGCTCTCCATTAATACAGATTTGACTTAGTTCTTCAGTGTCTGGGCTTAGAGAAATATCTGGGGCACTGAAGGTTAAGGGACAAGCCCAGGCTCACACAGATAGTATGAGGAAGAGATGGAAATGAAGTCAGGGCTTCTGGGGCCTGAGACGTCATCTTTTCCCCATTTCTCTGTTATGTATAGATGGTTGTGAAATGGACCTAGTGAAGAGCGAAAGTGCTGGGTCTGAATCCTTCTGTCAGTGCCAGGTAGAGTACCCATCCCTATAGCACCATATGCCATTTTCCCAACTGAATCATTGGAGACTTGCCATGTCCCTCTCTGATGAGGGCGTTTTCTCACTAAGGGGATGGTTGGATGGCCCTGGATACTCCCTCTACCTTCCTCTTCTGCCCAGCACAAGTTCTGGGGTGTTGTGATGCCTTTGGGGACCGAAATCAGGGATAAAGTCCAGCCCCAAAGGGCTGCTTTCCTCCTCTGCAGGCTGTGTTCAAGGCCCTGCCTGTTACTTGACTTTGAAGGCTGCTGGTGATACTGTGGAATAGTGGAAATGAAATCCATGCCGACACTGATTAACATCTGAACAAATTTCCTCCTGCCCTGAGAGGAGGGAAGGAGCCAGACTGTGCTCTCCAATTACCGCTGTTCAGGGCTATTTGCTGAACATATAGGCGGAAAATATGCTGCTCAGACCCAGCCAAAAAGAAGACTCCACCAAATAGATCATGAGATTTTCAACCCCATAAATAAAAAAAAATATTGGGGGGAGGGGGAAAGGTAGAATAAATACTTTTGTTAAAACTTAAAAGAAATGTGTACCTCTGGTTCACTAAAGCCGAAGGGAGCAGTGAGGGGTCTTGTCCACAGGGAAGAATCTTAAAGCAGCAAGAAGAACCCAGTGTTCACATGAGCATTTAGGAAGGAAGGGACACCTGGGAGAAATGGCACAACAGCTGTTATTCTCACCTGGAGACCAAGGCCCCTCTGCTCCTTGGGGATCTCTTCCATTGAACAGAGATGTTGTGTTAGCTACCCAAAACAGGACGCCACCAGGCAACACTCCAGAGATTCCAGCTATGCAGAGTGAGTTTGGAGAGGATGTTACCAGAATCACCGATGGAAAGCTGAAAGGGACCTCAGAGACCATTGGATCTTGGTCTAATGCCTTCATTCTAAAGTTGAGGGATAGTGAGCAGAGAAGTGATTTGCCCAGGAAGCCTGCAGAACTACAAAGCCATGGTAATTGGCAGAGATGAGATTTGAACCCAGAGCCTATGACTTCAAAATAGCATAGTTCTCATTGTACATTATGACCTTTTAGTTTGGGATTAAACTTTCTTTTGGATTGGGGTGATTTACAATACCCAGAATACACCTTGTTGACTTCAAAAGGGCCCCCATGCTTTTAGGAGTTATGGGCTAATGGAATAGAGCTCATTAAGAATCAGTCTTTTCAAATGGAAATTGTCTGGCTTTTATGTAGGGACTAGAAAGGCCTTCATGCAATTAACTCTTGTCTCTCTCTGGGATTCATGGGGGGGGGGGACACTGCCCCCACCCCAATTGGGAGATAACAGGAAACGGAAAGAATCTGCCTTTATCATCCCTCAGGGTCAGATGAGGTTGTCACTGACCCAGCCTTGGGAGTACCTGGACTCAGCCTTGGTTTCTACTTAGGCCCCATAGAATCTTAAAAGATGATAACAAAAGTGATGAGAACAATGATAATGAATAATAATAAGCTACATATAGTCACTCACTCTCTTTCTCTCTCCTCTCTATCTCTGTCTCCTTATCCTCCTCCTCGCTCTCCCTTTATCTCTCTGTCTCTGTCTCTCTCCTTCTCTCTGTCTCTCTCTCTCCCTCTCTCCCCCTTCCTGTGTCCCTCTCTCTCCCATCCCTCTGTCTCTATCTGTCTGCCTGCCTGTCTCTCTCTCTCTCTCTCTTACACACACACACACACACACACACACACACACACACACACACACTTCCTGTTTTGTGGAGAACTGAGCTATTCTAAATAAAGCATGGGAGTCACATTAAGCATCTCCAGCCATGGTCACGTGGCCTCCACAGTGATCTGAGCACTGACTAGAACTGGAGCGAGTGGTCCGAGGCCCACAGAACCAGGCTGTGGTGGTGACCAGAAACAGTAAATGAGACGGTGAGGATCTGTCTCCCCAAAAGGGAGCCTGGCTCGGAGAGCCAAGCCAGGTCTGATCACTCTCTCCCCAAGGACCAAGACAGCCAGAGAAAAATCGAGCAGCCCAGACAAGGACATGGAGCTAGTCAGGGAGAGTGCCAGGACAAGCGGCGACCAAATGATAGACCTGCCAGAGAAGCACGATGGGGGCTGCACCGCAGAGGGCTTTCAGGGACAGGGAAACAACATTTGATGCCTGAAGGAAAAACAAACCTGTAGCAAGCACAGGCCCCATTGCCCTAGAAGCAGAGCTTCCAGTGACCTGGGTTCTTCCAAGATGGGCTATGTGTTAATGGAGCCCAAATATTGAAAGCAAATATTGACTTCGGCCCCTCAAAATGCATTTAATTATTTATTTTGAATAATTTGATACTCGAGTAAATTAATGCTAAAGCATTTCTCTGTTTGTGCCAAATCAGTGGCTCCCAGTAGGAAGTCAGTCCATCTTTGCAAGCAGGCTTCCATTCTCAGTAGGCAGTCCATTTCTGCAGAGTGCCATTAAGTTTATTTCAAAACGAACCAGTAAAGGTATATGGAGCAGGCAGTAATAGCATGGAAAATATCCAAAATTACTAGACCCAGCCACAGAACTTGGATGCCGTTTTCATGCACTAATAATTTGTAGTCTACATATTGAAGGTAACTATAAACTGACTACTTTCTGTGTTAAAGCATTCAGGTAATTAAAATACGCTGTTAGTTGTCTACCTTTCAACATTTGGGAACAAGAAGCTACTGCCTTTTTCTCCTTTCCCCCCCTCCTTTCTTTCTTCCTTCTTGTTCTTTTCCTTCTTTCTTTTTGTTTATTTTCTTTCATTCCTTTATCTCTTCTTCTTTTCTTCTTTCTATTGCTTTTCTTACTTCTTTTTTCTTTTCTCTCTTTTTTCTTTTTTCTTCCTTCCTTTCCACCCTCCCTCTCTCCTTCCTTTCTCTCTTCCTTTCCTTTCTTTTTTATTTTCCTTTCTTTTTTCCTCCCTCCTTCTTTCCCTTTCTTCCCTCCCTCCCTTGTTTCCTTCTTTTTTTCTCTTCTTTTTCATCCTGCCTTCCTTCCTTTTTTTTTTCAGGTGCTCAGGGCTCAGATCAATTGCCTAATCAAGTAGAATCAAAATTAGTTTAGAATTGGAAGAGACTATGCATCTCTAGGACAACCTTCCCAGTTTATAGAAGAAAAAGTTAAGCCAGAGGCAGGAAATGACTTACTCAGGATACCCCATCATCTCTTTAGAGCAATAATTCTTACTCATCCCCAATGAATGATGAATTTCTATCTAGAAGGCACATCTGAAGCCATCGAGCCCCACCCCCACCTTTGACAAAAGAGGGAATTGAGGCCCAGAGGGGTAGAATACCTTACCTAAGGTTAAGTAGTTATTGAGGATTGGAGCCGGGGTTCCCTAACTGCACCTCCAGTCCTCTTCCTTCTCACTGAATCCCCTTCAGAAGCAAAAAGCACCCTTGAGACTCTTCTGTCTGACCCCTTGATTTTATAGATGAAAGGGGGAAAGACACAGAAAGGAGAAGTGACTGTTGAGATGGCAGATGCCAAAATGTTGTTCTAGTGAAACCAGTTATGCTGTGGGCACGTGACCGAGGCAGAAATCGGGGGCCAGAGAGCATTTGGGAGAAACTAGAGAGCAAATGGAACACGTCAAAATGAGGACATCAGCACAGAATCGATTGGCTCCCTTTGTTTGGGGAAGGGCCGGGAGATCCGGGAAAAGCAGAGCCTGGCAGTGGCCCACACTTTGAAGACCGGACAAAAAGAAATGGAGGGCGTTTGAAGTCTCCATGAGCCCGTGTGTCACTCACAAATCACCCGAAGGAGAGCTGGCCTTTCCCATCCACTTTCATGGAAAATAGCAAACACTTAAGCTGCTTTCCTAAGCTGTGCATGGCTGGAAAGTCCCAGAGGCAAGAGCCCAGTGTGACCAGAGAGGGGGAAGGAAGGAAGGAAGGAAGGAAGGAAGGAAGGAAGGAAGGAAGGAAGGGAAGAAGGGAGGGAAGAGGGATGGAGGAGAAAGGAAGGGAGAAAGGAAAGGATGGAGGGAGGGAGAAAACTCATCTTTTTGTAACCATGGCTGAAGTCTAGGATTGTTGCTATCTCCTGAAGAAGTGTCATTGTGCCAGGACAAGGTTCCTGACAAAGGGGTAAAAGAGTATATGAACCAGCAAAAGAAAAGACACTTTAATGTCATGGATGAAATAGCCAACAAAAGGAGAGAAGGAATCTTCCATCTGCAGAGTGCCCAGCTCACTTGGCCTTCCCATACTCCCGTACTTCTCTCCTCCATGGAGGAGCAGGTACACATCTGGAACAGCAGCTTCCCTGTGGGTCCCTCAACTCTTTTGATGAAGAATAAGAAACAGTGGCAGGCTTGTTCATTTTTAAGGCTGTGTTTAAAATTATCAGATGGGTTTGGCAATTCTATGGATAATTTACCCAGGAGGATTAAACTGCCTCTAGAGTTTTCAGTAGTCCCTGGAGAGAACCTCCGAGTTTCAAAGGAAGCAGCTGAAGACTATGAAACTAGGGCAAGAGCGGAGGTCAGAAGCAGCTCCAGGCTCTTCCCCCAACTTCTCTAGATAGACTTCATTCCTTTGCAAGTACACACACATACAGACACACACAGAAACACACATGTATGCACACTCACATACAGACACACACACATACATGCACTCATACCTTCTGCACACTGGAAACCTTTTTCTCAGAACTACTGACAAAAGACTGAGTCCTTTGGGAAGAAGACTCCAGACAGAAGTCTGCCCTCCTCTGCTCATTGCTTCTCTACAGCATCGGAACCAGGCTTTCTCTATTCCTTTCTCTAAAGTTTCTATTTTTAAGGTTTTCCTGGCAGGTTCAGGCCAATAATTCAAAAGCAAACCCTCTCAGGAAAAAAAAGGTATTGTGTTTTTCCAGTTTGGGGGGGGGCATCTTTTCCCTCCATGAAGTCTATCTCCAAGGGAACAGAAAGAGTATTAATGGGGAGTCTGACCAAATACATAGCAGTCATCAACCTCGAGGCTGGAATGATGGGTAGATGGAGTCTGGAGCACAAAACATGAGGAAATTTTAATGCTTTTCTCCCAGAAACTCTCCTTCTGTCCTGTTTGGTTTCAATAATTCATGGAATGCTATTGGGCCAGAGGATTCTCTCAAGAAAGACCCCATTGAAAATGTAAATTGTGTTTGAAGGGAGGGACAAACCACAGACTTATTGGCACTCTTTCTCCCCTCTTTTAGTAGTAAATAATGTTGAAGGAATGGGTCACGGGACTGATAAATTTTGAAAGAAGGAGGGATTGTTTTCAGGGCTTAAACAATTGGTGTTGTCTTCTGTGCACAGTCAGTCATTCAATCATTCAGTCAACAAGTATTTATTAAGCATATGACCAGGAAGATGAGAAAAACTCATCTTCCTGTGTTCAAATTTGACCTCAGACATTTACTAGCTCTGTGATTTGGGGCAAGTCATTTCATCTTATTTGCCTCAGTTTCCTCTTCTGTAAAAATGAGCCAGGGAAGAAAAATGGCAAACCATTCCAGTATTTTTGTCAAGAAAACCCCAAATAGACTCACAAAGAGTTGGACACTACTAAAAAAAAATGACTGAACAACAGTACATCAAACACTATGGCTACATTGAATGGCAATAAACAGGTTTGTAAAATCAGGGTTCAGGAGAAAGACAAATTTGAGAGGTAGAGGGGAAAACACAGAGGCAATCACCAGCCACTTCAAAGTCTTTCCCAGAGCCTTGGCCAGAAGACTAAAGTATCCGACCCATTTTTACAGAGAATTAACCTGGGCATCAGAGAGCAAACAGTGCTTTGCTTAAGGTCACTCAGGCAGAGCCAAATGAAGCTGGAACTGGTTTCTGCCCCAAATCTGCTGATGTCCTCTCCCCCTTCCTCTGACAGGGCCATCAGGGGCACCACAAGTACTCCAGGTCCAGCCAATCACTTCCAGCTGAGCCATTCTTTTCTGCTGTTTTGTTTTGTAGAGAAGAGAGCTTGATTGCCACAGTACAGGCCCTTTCTTTGAGCCACCAAGACAAGCTCAGAGACCCCGAGTGGAAAGAGCCATGGGCCTGGAAGGCTGAGTCCCTGCTCCCTAGCTCTGCTTTTCTACTCACTACTTGGGTGACTTCAGGGAGCCACCATGTAAATAAACATCAGGTTCTTTATCTGTAAAAGGAAGGGGAAAGACCAGTTCCTTGAGCGTGTGGAGGGTCTCCTTTGGTTTGGTCCTTAGATCTGCTGTTTCCTTCACAGAGTAGATACTTAAAACATCCTTGGTGGATTGAATTGACCTACTTCCTGTTCCTCACACACACTAGCTGGCTCTGTTCCCTTTCATAGGCCATGCCCAATGCCAGGAGCACTCTCCCTCCTCAGCTCCACTCTGCCATTCCTTTGTTTCTTCAAAACTGGATTTAAGACCTTCTAGCCAGACCTCCCAACCACTCATGTGACCCACTGAAATTACCTTGTATTGAGTGCCTTAGTTAATCGTTTTTGATGACACTTTTTTTCTCTGCATGAAAGTTCCTTGAAAATAGAAACTGTTTTATTTGTATCTTTATATCACCACACATGGCACAGGACAGGACTTGTTTATTTATTAAGTTCTCCAAAGAACCAGGTACTGTTACATACTGGGATGCAAAAACAAAACATAGAACTCCTGCCCTCTAGAGGATTCCATTTTTCTTATTCTTATTATTAAATTATTAGTCTTATTATTAAATTATTAATAATTTATTATTATTATACAAATTAATAAATTGAATTTTTAAATATTAATAAGATTTAATAAATTTAACAAATGTTGATTAATGGATTGGATTGGATTTGAGGAGGGCCAGGAGTGAACCAAAATCTATAAGTGCTTTTTTTTTTCCTAGTCTGAAATTTTGAGCGTGTGGTAATATGATTCTGAATCAGAGATAGTGAGTGTCCCTAACATGACTGGTGACAGAAATCTGAACCTAACCCAAGAAGCACAGAGACTCAAGAAACATGAGCTAGGTGACATCCAAAATGAATTCAGGTCAAAGCAGGACAGAAAGCGATTGGAGCCATCAAAGGGCCATTTTCTGAGGAACAGGGAATCACGATGTAGCCATAGGAAAGAGAATGGATAGTTTGGGGAAAGCTTCCCAATGGAACATCCACAGCCATGGTCCATTCAGCCCAATGTGGTGATGGCTATGCCTTCCAAGCCTTGATCTGTAGGTGACTCCTAAAGGGCTTTTCTTGTAAATTAATTGACAAGATCACTAAGCATTCAGTAGAAAAGTGAGAGAGAAAGCATCCGCTCTCCCAGAAATCTCACTTGAAGTATCCTAGTGTTTTCATCTTCTGGTAGACAATGGGATTCTATTTCTACTATAGTTGCCTGCTTTGTAAACGGCCTGTTCCTGCAATTTTCCATCAGCAGGGAGCGTTCATGAAAATTTTACCAAAAATAAGGATAGCTGGAATGGATCCAAAAGAGGTAAAGAAATCAGTGCTCCTATCATTTGCAAATAAAATGAGTTTCAGAACCCTGTTGCGGCCTCTAAGTTGTGAACTCGGAATGGGGAAAGCAAGCAGCACTATGCAGATTTCCTTCCTCTGGAACTCAAGGGGAGGGTCTGCCAGGCCTTGTGACAGGTAAGAGTCTCTAACTTCATTTTCTCCAATACATTGCACCCCGACTTGCTGCTCAAAAATCAAATAATGCAGTTACATTCCCTGTGAGAATTCACCCATGGACTTAACATGGGATAATATGCTGGTCCCATAATGTAGGAAGTCCGTTCTCAATTTTTTGCATGTTTCAGAGAAATAAAAGGCCCAGTTGTGAGGTGATTTTTATTATTTTTGGTGATTTCCCTGCATAAAGAGAGATCCCAGCCTATATTTTATTCACTAAAACATTTCTCAAGGTTTCCACATGCGCTCCCCTCCCCTCCACCACTCTATACCACACAGGGGTCTGTAATGAGGAAATGCAGCCAGTGTAAACAGAGGCAGGGTACATCTTGCCGAAAATAGACCAAATGGATTTGGGGGGGAAAGCTTAGAGCTGAAGGAGAGAAGCCATAACTCATATCCCTCCCATTGGGATGCCCCGTAGGCAGCAGAGGCAGCATGGTAAGTACAACGAAAATTGGATTTAATAATTGCCACTAATAAAGGGGCAAGGCTGTATGGCAATTTACCATGCTGTCGGCAAAATGAATTGCTGAAGGCACATTAGCCGTGTGTTAGATCACACACACACACACACACACACACACACACACACACACACACACTGTGCACACAGACAAAGTAAGTAAATTAGGATGGAAATAACTGGAGAGTAAATACTCCATGTATGGGCCCACCATAATTCCTTTTAAAAGTCTTTTAAAGATCCATTGCCCCTGTGATTCTCTTTCTAGTGTTCATGTTTTATCCAATTCAATAAACATATTTCTCACTTTTTAAAATGGTCCTGATTGGCCTTTTGATTTTTCCAATTGGTAAGTGAAGGAATGATGTCACCCGGTCACATTAAATACGATTAACCCGACCATAACGAACCTCCAGAGCATCCATTCGACATGAGCTGACACTTTTATGCCCTTTGTGACAAATGGCCGCCTGGGTTAGGCAAGCTTTTTTTCCAAAGCAAGCCCCAAAGAATACCAGTGTGGCTCTTGCCACCGAACGACAAACGGGGATCAGGATTAACGGGCCTTTATGAACTTTTCCAAGAGAACTCTGCTCATTCAAATACTTGGAGAGTCTCATTTATTTTTATCTGAGGCATCATTTTTCATGGAGTGCTGGTGCCAAAGTCAACAGACCTGGAGCCAAGCTCTGTTCCCTGTTCTCCATTCGGATCCTCCTCCTCTTGGCTGCTCCCCATGCTGTGTCTTTTTGAGCTGGGAAGGTAAATAAATGAGGGCTGCCTCATCAGAATCAGTTCAGCCAAAATGCTGAGTAGCACATGATTTTTCACCAGCTTATCCCAGGGTCCACAGTGAGCTTTTCACCCACATTCTCTTTTTCTCCACCTTCTCTTTGTCCTTGATTTATTTGACTTGATTTTATTTTAAGAAAAGAACCCTTTCACTCTTTAGTAACAAGTTTGGACTCTCAAAATATGACAGAGAACCTGGACATCTCAATAGAAACAGTCTTCCAGAAAGGGATGGATGGTGCAAGTCCCAGGATTGTTCAGGTGCACACGGTCAACCAACCAGTCGGTAAGCATAAGATGGCTGGAATAGTAGGAAAGGCCCAGAGTGTGGAGAGATTTCATTTTTAAAAAGTCACATTCAAAAGCCAAATAATGTAGAGATAATATGGAAGCACAAGACTTTGATTAATGGAGGAGTGACTGCCCTGCTCGAGGAAAACCACTGAAGTGGTTTTGTGGAGGATGGACTTGAGAGAGGAAGGTCCCCAGAGACTGGAGCCATCCCTCAATCACCTCCTTTAGTCACCGGGAGGTAAACTGACACCAGTTATCTGAGCTTCCCAAGTACAGCCCTCCAAAGGACTCCCTTAGACTTCTGGTCAGTGCTCCAAGGGAGCACCCTCCATCTGGAGCAAAGGGTCCATGTTGAGGTAGGAGGGAAGACTAGTGGGCCAGAAATGTTTAGCTACATCCCTTTAGCACATAATCCTAAGAAATTACAAAATCAACAGAATACACTGGCATAAATTGCCTTTAAAAATCCCTTGGTCTTCTGCAATAAGCAACATGTTGCCAAGATTCTTGTAGAAGCTGTCCGGATTCACTCCTAAAATCCTGCCGAAGTGATTTCGTGCAGAAATGCAGATGTTGTTTAAAGACGCAAGGATTTCTCCCTCTCCCCTTTTTTGTGCTCATTTTCTCCTATTTTTTTGTCTCCTACACAATCATAAGAACCTGGAGTCACAGAATTAGGACTGGAAATGAACCTCAGAGGCCATCCTGCCCAAATTTCCCATTTCCCAGATGAGAAAACTGGGCCTTAGAAAGGCGACTTGGCCAAAGGTAGCCAGAAAATAAATCACAAAGCCAAGATCCAAATTTGGGTCCTCTGCTCATTCATTCCCTCATTATTTATTGCCACAGAGATCCTCTATTTCTACAGATTTTCTATTAAAATATGTGTGCCTTTAGATTATGGGCTTCTGTGTTTCGTTTTGTTTTTGCCTTTCTTTGTATCCCCACAACTAAGCACAATGCCTGACACAAAGTAAATGTTTAATGAAGGCTTGGTGACTGTTCCCTGTCTAAGAGCTGGACTTGATGCTGGGAAGATTAAAAAAAAACCCTGTTTACTAGATAATACATGGTCCCTTTCACTGATACTCATGTGGAATGATCTTGAGATGATAGATTTACAGCCCATAGATTTATAATGCATCAGTGATAGATTTAATGCTGGGAAAAGTCCTTAGAGATTATCTAGTCCAACCCCCTCATTCAGAGCTTGAAGGGACCTTTGGGGCTATTTCATCTCTGCCCCCTCACATTTTACCAATGAGGAAACTCTGGCCCAGAGAGGTTTATTTACTTTCCCAAAATCACACTGGTAATAAGTGACCTCAGATTTAAATTTCTCTCTTCTAGGTTCTAATACTTATTAGTATAATTCCTTTATTTTTTCTTAAGTTGTGCATCCTGCTCTCTCATCATGGAGCCTACAACTTTCATGAAAGAAGGAGAGGAAAAAGTATCCTGGCATATTCAAATGATGTCTGCTGTCAGAGTGAGCCAGGGAAGTTTTGTGTTAATCAAGGGAAATCAGTAGATTTACAAGTACCAGTATGTCATCCAAACCCACTGAATTTGTAAACCTTCTGTATTCTCTCCAAATGGAGTACTACCAAAGAGTCTCTAGTTAATGTTGACATTATCCAGCACTGGGAATTTGCTAAAGCATATTCAGATACCTCAAACACATATAGCAATAGACATTCAAAGAACATTGGGTTTTTGTTAAGTTTAATTTCTGAGAAATTGGAAGGAACGCTACCTTGATCTGTTTTAATTCATTTCAGTTATTTACTGAGTGCTTACTGTATATGAAGCTGACGTCATTTCTTTTCAGAGTACTTTTGTGTATCTTGGAGATGCCTAAATAGGTACATATTTTTTCCCCTATAAAAATGTGTGCCTTTAGATCATGGGCCATTTTCTTTCTTTTTAATTTTGCCTTTCTTTGTGTAACTAAAACTTAACATGATACCTAACATAGTAAGTGATTAATAAAGACTCATGGACTATTTCCTGCTTGGGGACAACACCCAAAGGGGACAATAAAATGTCACATATTCCCAATAATCACTGATTCTTTCTAGATAGTGGAATCAGCAATATCCATCACTCAGGTGGTTACAGAAGAGAGCCCCAGTATCCCCAGTCACAATTTCTTAGAAGCTCCTTTGATCACAAGCCCAAATTGAAAAAAAATCCCAGAGTGCTTCTTACAATCACAGGATGTGGACCCTGAAAGAATCACAGAGATCTTTCGAATCATCCCCTCATCTTCTAGAGGGGGAAAAAATGGGCAGGGTGCATGCCAAGCTATATGAATGGCAGATGCTTGGGTACACAGATAATAATAAAAATAATAATAATAATAATAATAATAATAATAATAATAATAATAATAATAACCAACATCTATAACCAACATTTATATAGTGTTTACTATGTGCCAGCCACCGTGTCAAGTACTTTTCACATATTTTCTCATTTAACTGCCTCAACAATCCTGAAAATTAGGTGCTATTGTTAATCCCATTTTACAAATGAGGAAACTTGGGCAAACCAAGGCTAAGTGACTTGCTCAGAGTCCCAGAGCTCATAAGTTTATGAGGCCTTCCTGACTCCAGGCCCAGGACTCTATCCACTGTACCACTCAACTGCCCCTATAGTAATGTACAGGCTCCTCTGAAAAAAATACTTCTCTAGCGCTCAGACACCTTCTCCGGTGATATCAAAACAAAAGAAAAAATGGAAATAATAAGTTTAAGGTTCTTAGGGTAGGTCAAAAACAATAGAGAGCAGAAGTTTTGAACTTGAATCAAGAGGGTAAATAGAATGTTGAACAAAGACAAGACATAATCCCAAGTTTTCAGGGAGAAAATTCTGACATTGAGTATGTCAAGAAAAAGACTAGCATCCTGAAGTCCCAGCTTAAGAGGAAGAAGCCATTTAGTGCAATTAACACTTTGACAAAGCCAGGCTTTCACTTGCACTTCTAGAATAGTAAAATGGATGGCAAGGCCTTCCAAAAGGACCCAAACAAAAACGTGTTCAATAGTAACAAAAGATGGAACCCAGCAGTCTAAGGCAGCCACAGAATTCTCTTTGATTAATTTACAGAATCAATTAATCAACCAAAGTACAGACTAGATCTTTAATCACTTTGAATGCATTGTGTCATTGTATGAAATTAAGTAAGCCTACACAGGAAATATATTGGGATTGGCTGAAAGAACTGAAGAAACTTCCAGGTATAAGTATATCAGAAAATGGATTTTAGGATCAAGTGAGATAAGCCCTGGGAGTTTAAGGGCACCAAATCTCAGCCTCTAGGGGAGCAGTCTCTAGGGGAACTTCACAGAGACTTTAGGAAGGGAAAAAAGATCTGCCTCCTCAACTTACTTTTAAGCTTTACTGATTTGCTCCTGGGATCTCTTTTGTGAAACACATTGACTTATAAGTTTATCTCATTCCTTCAACTGATGTCAATATAGTTCCTGTGAATGGTTATTTCCAGTAATCAGGAATTCATTCTCTGGCCACATGTGCTAAGCTTGAGCCCACTCGCCCCAGAGAATTTGTGGATAATTATGGCAGAATGTGATCCAGACTTCTGGGGCATTTTGGGGTACCAATGTTTTTATTATCTCATATCATTTAAAACCCCCTTATTAAAATCCGGTGAACTTTGGCTGAGCAACTGATAATCAATGGAAAACACACCACAGGAGGGTTTAAAAGCAACAAAATTAGAAAACATTGTCAGTTTTTAAGGTTATTCTGAGAATCTTCAGGGGAGTTATGGTGAGTCACCTTCAGAGGGACCAGTTAATACATGTGTACTTTGGAATTGTGGGATTCAAACAAAGGTAAGGAGGGCAGGGTACAATAATATATTTTCTTGATAATATAGTTTACTCCAGTCCTTTAAATTTCCTCACTGAGTATATTTCTATCTATTCACACCTACCATGTAACTCTCCATTTTCCTCTTGTGTGATATTTCATTTGATTTCTTCTGTGAGTGTTGTTTTCCATATTTTTACCAAAATCTTCACCCAATTCCAGAACCACAGAAATTCAGTCAAGGTAACTTCAGCAACCATTTATTTCAACCTATACAAAAATGTGTCTCCACTCTAGGATAAGGAAAAAAGTAATAACTTTTTTTCATTCTCTTCTTGAAGGGTTTAAAATATGGGAATGGTTGCAATAAAAAAGATGGACTTTTGTTTCCTTTGGAAGCTTGAGAAATTAAGTAGGCTTTGCCATTTGCCAAAAGCAATTCAGGTTTCTTTATTCCTCATCTTTGTGTCTGGTCCAACTTGATGGTTTTCTTTTCCCCAAATACCACTACTTATTGACAAGCTCTACATATTATCTGGACACCTGACATTTTTAATATCTTCTTAGTCTTTCCTATGTGGATGAATAAATCAGACCCTCTTGAGTCATTACAAGTTTCTTCCAGTCAGCTCCATGTTTCTTAGGCTTAATTACATCATCCAGAAACAAAAGCATCTGACCGTTTCACCAGCCACAGAGAAATCCTCTTCAAATTGAATCTTGCACTGGATTTCTTCTGACACCTTTGATTGACATGTTCTTCCCTGTTTTAGGCTTAGATTGAAGTTTATTATGAGGTCATTAATCAGTGCAATTGTTATTCTTAATTCCTTCAAAGTATCTTGAATGATATTATTGTGTAGATAGGAGATATCTAGTTTTGGAAAGAGTCTTCAAGGTCAGTTTCTGGTTGGATGTTTTTTAAAAAAGTCTTCTTGATCCCTAATAATATTTTCATTGATGGGGTCCTGAACTTGGGTATAGATGGTCAGCATAAAGATGGTATACAGGGGGAAGAGTAGACAAAAAGTTCAATAGTCATTGATCATTTCTCAGTTGTTGGCTTGGGGCATTTTTTTAAATGTGTGCAAATACTAAAACCTAGACTTACCTAAGATTACACAACTACCAACTATGAGAGCCACATATGAACTTGGGTCTTTCTGACTTTAAGGCCAGTTCTCCTAGCGGTCCTACACCACCTAGCTGTCATATTCAGTCATCCTGATCTCTGTCTTGCCACTGGAACCAAATGGCTCCAGAGGAGAAAGTGAGGTTGGTAACCTTGCACAGCCCTCCCTCCCTCAAATCTAATTCAATTGCATGTCATGGCATTACGTCCTTGATATCATGGCCCTCTTTGAGAACAAAGAACAAACAACAGTGTGTATACTAACAAGATCTGAGGGGTTTCTGTTTTTTTTTACCTTTGCTTTGGGTATTTGATATTATCCTTACCCTGCAACATGCCTTGAATATAACAGTTCCTCATTGACTTCTCAATCCTATCGAGCCTTTAGCACAGATTTTTAAACAGGTTGCTTTCCCCCATTCTGGGTATTTTAGGACTATTTTTACCACCCCTATAGAGCACATTCAAGATTATTAAATTAAAGTTCAAGTGTGTTCTTTTCATTTTACTTAATGATGAGAGCAGTTAAAGTAATCTTTACAGATATCTTCCATGTTTTCTCAAAGTTAGTGTTTTTTCCAGTTTTATCTAAGTCCTTTGGAATGCTTTTATTTAGGTGCTAATTTTACCAGTTATTTATAAATTACAAAAATCAATTTTTTTCACCTGTTGCCAAATATTAGACCCAAAGAATGCATTAGGGTAGCAACTTTTTTTTTAGAACCATCTCTATTTGAACTTCAATGAGCATGAATTTGAAAAGAATCAAATCATAATAAAAATAATAAGAAATTCCCTTTACATGGCATATTAGGATTTGAAAAGCACTTTATGTGATTATCTCATTTCCATGTCAAAATAGTTACAAATTCTTTATTCTAACAATAAAGCATAATGTTTTAAATATTTCATTTTGCTTTTTTCCCTAAGATCTCAAAGCAGTTGCTGTGTACCATCTCTTCAATCTATTCAATATTAATCATTATTGTATGGAAAGCAGTAAACCTATTTTATGTTTAAAAATTATAGACAGACTGCAAGGGTCAAGCAATACTATTAGCATTTATTTAAAATCATATGTATAATTTTATAATAATAGCTTTTTTCAAAATACAAGCAAACATAGTTTTCCAAATTCACCCTTGCAAAACCTTGTGTTCCAAATTTTTCTCCCCCCCTCCTTCTGTCTCTCCCTGAGACAGAAAATAATCTAATCTAATTTAAAATGTGCAATTCTTTTAAACATATTTCCACACTTATGCTGCACAAGAAAAATCAGATGAAAAGGGAAAAATTGGGGAAAAAAGCAAGCAAACAGCGACAACAACAAGAGGTAAAAACATTATGTTGTGAGCCACATTCAGTCCCCATCGTCTCTTTCTGGATGCAGATGGCTCATTCCATCACAACTTTATTGGAATTGAATCACTCCATTGTTGAAAAGAGCCAAGTCCATCGCAATTGATCACATAACTGTGTTGTTGCCATGTACAATGTTTTTGTGGTTCTACTCACTTTACTTAGCAACAGTTCATGTAAGTCTTTCCAGGACATTCTAAAATCATCCTGCTCACCATTTCCTATAATATTTCTTTACATTTATATACCATAATTTATTGAGCCGTTCTCCCACTGATGGGCATCCCCTCAGTTTCCAGTTTCTTGCCACTACAAAAAAAGAGCTGCTTAGAAACATTTTTGTACATGTGGGTTCTTTCCCTTTTTAAAATCCTATGTATAATTACTTATGTATCCTACGTGTAATTTTACAGACAGGAAAATGAAACATTGGAAAGGGCACACTTTACACTAAGAGAAACCTGTTATGAGCCCTTCTGTGTTTAATATTCTTTTCATCCTTGAATTACTTTGTTTTGTTTTTCTGTGCTAGCTATATCCTACAATAATAGAATGTAAGTTTTTTGAGAACAGGGATGTTTGTCACTGTTTCCCCTCCCCTGTGCCTTGAACAGAGTAAGCATTTAATGTTTTCTGAATTAAATTGAACCAAATGATGATGGAGTTCAGTGCCATGACCGAGTAGAGATTCTTGCCAGGACCACCCAGTTGGCCAAAGACCAAGCCACAAGTAGAAATCCAATTTCCTGCTTCCAGGAATCCTGGTCTCCTCACCCCCACCCCCACCACCATCACCATAAATGTCAGCAAGTGAAAAACCATCTCTAGATTGAAGTGAATTTTCCCGAAGTTAAACACCACGATGACTGAAATTGAAGAATACCTTGAAGGACCAAGCTGTGTCCATTCTTGTAGGACATTTTTCTTATCCATATGGCAAAGAAAACATACCCATAGAATGACATGCTTGATTTTAAAAAATAATAATATTTAATTGCAACTATTTCTATTTCCAGCACATTTGCAGATAAAAAAATATAGTAAAATCATTTTAATTGTATCAATTTATACATTTGGTTCATTAAAATGCAAATTCAATTCACAAAATGTGGAGTCAGGACTGGATGTGGCCAGGAGGAACACCACTAGCACTACTACTGGTACCATTGCCATAAATGTCAGGTCTAAGAGAGTCTGCTCCATATAGCCAAGGCAAGGATCTCTCTTACTCTTCTACATCCATATCAGAATGCCAATGAAAATGAAAAGAGGTGGAAGACATGTATTAAGTAGCTAGTACTATCATTTTCTTCCACTGGATGACATCCCTGAGCATCTCCACCAATCCTGCCGGATGGGAGAGAAGGCCAATAACCTTGATTGGTTGGGAGTGCATGTGTATGTAGTTGTGTTGTTTGGATACATTATGCACGTGTGTACATGTGGGTGCATATGAGTGTTTTCTTTATTATATGAGTCTGTGTATGTGTGTATACATGTGCACGTGTGTAAGTATATGAATGTATTGCACTTGTTTGTGTGCATATACATAAATATAATTGCTTGCATGGGTGTATTGTGCACATGTATGTATATAAAGGGACATGCATATACAAATGCATACATGTATGTTGCTGTGCATTGTATATGAGGGTGTGGTTGCATGTGGGTGTGTATTATAGAAGTACATGTGTAGGAGTATAGATGGAGGGTTTACATATGTAGATGTGTACAGATACATGATGTACATGTGTATTACATGGGGGTCTGTGAGTGTGTGTTTTGTGAGCAAACATGTCTACATGTGTTTTAGAATGTGAGTTGTATATATGTGCATTGTGGCTGAGTGTGTTACATGTTAATTTTGAGGTAGAAAGGATCCATTAGAATTCAAGCTCTTTGAAGGCAGGGCTTTCTTGGGATTTTTGTTGTTTTGGGTTTTGTTTTATTTCATTTTATTACCAGGACTTAATACATTATCTGGCACATAACAGACCCTGAATGTGTTTACTCTATCTCTCTTAGTCTCTGCCTTTCTGTCCTTTTTCTCCTTTTCTCTGCCTCTCTCTGTCTCTCTGTCTCTCCCTCTCTCTTTCTATGTATGTCTCTGTCTCTTTGTCTTTTTCTCTCTCTGTCTCTGTGTATGTTTCTCTTTCCCTGTCTCTCTGCCTCAATCTCTATTATATATCTGTTTATCATCTATCATATTTCTCTCTCTCTCTCTCTCTCTCTCTCTCTCTCTCTGTTTCTGTCTTTCTCTCAATCATCTATATGTCTAACCATCTATGAGTCGTATAGCTTTCCTCTATCTGTCTACCATTTATCACTTGATCACCTATCTCTATCATCCTGCTGTCTGTCTATCAACCACCTATTAATCTATTACCCAGCACCCATCTCTCCATCATCTCTATCTAATAAGCAAAGGTAGGGAAGAGACAGGTCAAAGGGAAAGTCCAGGAACAGCTTCAGGCCCTCTGGTTTTGAAGGCACTACATTAAGTACTTGGCTTGATAGAAGCCAGAATGCTGGGGCTCTCTTTCTTTAGCCTTCCCCTCCTGTTTTCCACCCCTTCACACACACACAAACTTCTCCTTCATTCTTGTCCAGAGTGCTCTCCTTACCTTCTATGGGGGGTCTGGAATGGCACACTCCAGAACGGGGAATAGAGTCCATCTGCTCTAACGTTATGCTAGAGTCTATTGCAGCAAATAATTCTGCCTTAGCTTAATCGGGACAGGTGGGATGATGAACTCCTTGGTGTTCCCCAGCACCATTAGCACCTATGACCCCTCAATTGGAGACACCTGATAAGTGAAAAAGCTCCAGACCAGAAGCAGAACTTGGTAAAGATTGGGGAGGGTTGAACATGGAGTCAGAAAGACCTAGATTTTTTTTTAGTTTTATTTTATTTGCGTAACATATGTGTGGGTAATTCTTCAACAATAACCCTTACATAGCTTTCCGTTACAAATTTTCCCCCCAACTCCCCACCCCTCCCCTAGATGGCAGGATATCCACTACATGTTAATTATGTTAAAATATTGGCAAATCGAATATATGTATACATATTTCCAAACTTATCATTGTTGTGCAAGAAAAATCTTGTCTACACAAACGATATATCAGATAAAGGAAACACAATGTAAGCAAACATCAATCAAGGAGTATGAGAATGTTATGTTGTGGTCCACATTTCGCATCCCTCTCTCTGGGTGTATATGGCTTTCTTCAGTGAACAATTGGAGGTGGTTTGAAACATTTCATTGTTGAAGAGAGCCATGTCCATCAGAATTGATCGGCATATAGTACTGTTGTTGCCGTGTATAATGATCTCCTGGTTCTGCTCATTTCACTCAGCATCAGTTCATGTAAGTCTCTCCAGGCCTCTCTGAAATCATCCTGCTAAGACCTAGATTTTTAACAGCCTCAGACAGCAGAGACTCTGTGGTCCAAGCAAGTCATCCACTTGCCCTCTGTCTGTCTCTCTGTCTGCACATCTGTCTCTCCCTCCCTCTTTCTGGGCCCTCGCTTCCTCAACGGCAAAGTGAGGGGTTGTACTTCTGTAAGATCCCTTCTAGTTTTAAATGCATAATTTTCTTTCCATTCCCCATGCCATGGCTAGGGTCGGGGCACAGTCAGGCTGGGGGCTCTCCTTTGAAACTAAGAAAGCTGATGACAAGATGACCTCCAAAGTCTCTTCTACCTCTTAAATCCCCTTATTCTGTGATGGTTCTTAGTGTTTTCTGCCAGAATCTCCAGAGTGTCTCTAGGTGATGTCATAGTGGACAGAACACCAAGCCTGAAGTCTGGAAAACTCAACTTCCTGAGTTCAAATCTGATCTCAGACACTTCCCAGCTGCATGATCTTGGGCAAACCGCTTCACCTCGTTTACCTCAGTTCCCTCATTGGTAAAATGAGCTTAAAAAATGCCAAACTACTCCAGAATTTCTGCCCAAAAAAAACCCCATGTGGGATCATGGAGATCCAGTCACAACTGAGAAGCCTGAACAAATAATCAATGAGCTCAGAGATGGAGAGAACCTGAGAGACCAACCACTCTGACCTCTGTCATAAGAATCTGGAGGATGGGCACAGAGACGTTTGCCCAAAGCCACAAATCCTCTAAACAACAGACTTGAAATCCAGTTTTCTTTCCAAGTTTTTAAATCCACTCACAGTCGCAGTTGTAATATAGCCTTTGTGACCTTGGACAACTATTTCTTCACCTCTTACCTCACTGAGTTTTTTCTAAAGAAAATATTTTGTAAATTTCAAAGGTCTCTCTAATGGGACCTACTATTGTTTTGCAAATAAAGAGACTCTAGGTTGAGATAAATCACGTAATTTGTCCAATATCATTTTAAGCCAATGGGGTCTTGAAATGTCAAGCCCAACTCCTTCATTTTACAAAGTACAAAACTGAGTCATAGAGAGCAAAAGAGAACAAGCTGATACAGTAGTTGTCATTTTGGTTTTGGTTTTAGAGTGGAACTAGGATTTAAACCCAATTCTCAAAGAATCCAAATCCAGAAAGTTCTTCCCTAAAACCCCACTCTTCAATAAAGGGGATCCTGATCCTGCTGGATTTGAATCTCAAGGTGAAGCACAGATCCAGATTGAGAGAGTAATCCTTCAGTTCCATTTCCAGAATGTGTATAAATTTTGTTTTGTTAAATTCTAAAGTTAGTTCTTGCCTTGAGAATGGGGGGGAGGAATTGGTTCTGGGCCCCTCCATTGTTAGAATTTCAATAAAAGAGTGACCTTGGGCTCCTGCTGCCTTCTGGAGTGTCTGCTCTTGGTGTCTCCATCTCCTAACCTGGGATGTAGTGCTCATGCTCCTGTGTGTGACAAGGGC
The DNA here is from genome assembly GCA_023553655.1 of Myrmecobius fasciatus. Lineage (NCBI taxonomy): Eukaryota > Metazoa > Chordata > Mammalia > Dasyuromorphia > Myrmecobiidae > Myrmecobius > Myrmecobius fasciatus. The sequence goes on along the minus strand of JAJPUD010001209.1, from coordinate 432,979 downwards.
CCACACAGTTAATGGAAAGGGAAGCAGTAAATGATTTTGCTTTTCTAATTAGAGGATGTCTGCAAGACACAGATAGTGCACATTCATGCCCATAGAACAAAGCGCCCTGGTGCCCGACAGCCAGGTGGATGTCACCAGGAGCTGGGGATTTTTCTGAGGCTGGGCAGAACCATTAGCAAGGACTGACTCCCAGGATGCTCAGCGACGATTAACTAGGGCGCCCATGATGAATATGGGCTTGGAGAGAGAGATGAAAAGAGAGGCAGATATGGCTGGAGTTTTGTACTCAAAGAGGAAATTTGTTGTACCTTTCATTTCTTTCCTCCTAAAACAAGCTTCAGCAAGACTTCTCACTCTCACTCACATGAAACAGCAGAGCACAGACATGAAAAATCATAACAACACATAAACGTCGGGAATTCCTGATGCAGCTGAGTGCAAGGTAAGTATTTGGGCATTCGGTGTCCTTTTGAATGCAATTTTCTCGTGGAAACTGAGAGAAAGTTGTATTCTGGGGCCACGAGTAGCATCAAGAGAAGCTCATGTCTGAACCACTTGATTCTATTCTGTTGAAATGAGTTTGGTCACTCATGTACGAGGGGCAAGGGGGACAGAGACAAATTATCCTACTCCGAAAACCCCCATCCTCAAGCAGTTTCCAATCAGCTGGAGATGGGCACAATCACAGATTCAGAACTGGAAGGCGGTTTTTTAGGTCACCCAACCAATCATGCAATTAATCACTCAATAAGGGAGAATCCAACAAGCTTGTGTCCTGGAAAGTAGATTAGGTTGTAGCCCTAACTTTACAGATAAGGATACTGAAGAGTTTGAGTGATTTGTCCAAAGTTACATAGATAGTGAATAACAGAGACGGGATTGGAACTCAGGTCCCCAAACTCCAAGATTGATACTCTTCACTGAACTAGAATCCAGATACATATAGGGTTCATTGCATGTGTATGTATAAAGATATATATGTATATACTTGTATGTATACATGTCCAGTATGATTGTATTAATATATGTGTGCTTAAAATTATAGAAGTGTAGACTCCTTCTAGCTAAAAAGGGTCAGGAAATGTTATGTTTGAGCTGAACCCTAAAGGAAGATTGGCATTCTATAAGGCAGAGGAGAGAAGGTTGTGTCCATGGGCATGTGGAACAGCTTGGACAAAGATATGGAGGGGAAGAGGGACAGTGAAGTACACAGGACAGAAAGTCAATCAGTTGGGTTAGAAAGTTAAATGCCAGTAAGAGACCAGTGTGGAAGTCACTTATAAAGAGAAGCTGAAGGCAGAGATTGGATCCCTTTTGCTGTCAAATTGGGTGATTCCATTTTATTTGGAAGTAGTGTAGTTCTGAAACCTCCTAGTATTCTTTGGCACTCATTGATCCACTGGCCACAATTAGAGTATCTTAAGTATTGAAGGTCGCTTCCAGGGATAAGATAAAAAGTTGACCTCTGTCTAAACAAACCAAGTGGTCATTGAGTTAATGTGTCCCTCTCCAAGTGAAAGGACTCTCAGTTTCTTTTAAACCCTACATCCCCTACCTTCAATTAATTGACAAACATTTATTAAGCACCTATTATGTACCAGACTGAATTCTATGCCCAGAGAAAACAAGTACAGAAACAAAATGGCCCCTGTCTTCAAGAAGATTACATTCTAATGGAAAAGACTGCATGTACTTAGCTGTACTAGACTTAGACAAGATAAATGCAAAATAAAAGACAACGTAGAGGAAAGGCACCTTGATCCATGATGACTTATACAAGAGAGTGAAGTTAGGTTTACATTTGGCCTAGAGAGATCATGAAGCGCAATCCATATCCCTTCCTTGGGGCCATCCAATTCAAAACCCACTTAATTTAAACATCAGAAGTTCTTTTGAAAAAGATTGTCCAAACGAATTAAAAAAGAGGAAAAGAAAAAGATTGTCATTTTGTGACCCTAGGCAGTTTACTATTGCCTTACTAAAAAAAAATCTGTCCAATAGGTGTCTTAATATGTTTCAATAGTTGACTTGTGAAGGATGGCCTAGTCTTGTTCAATTAAGCCCTAGTGGGCACAACCAAAAACAATAAAAGGAAGATTCTAAAATGTAAGTTCAGAATTCCCGTCAGGAAATATATCCTAACCATGAAAGATATACAAAATAAGAATGGGCTGCCTTGGGCAGTAGTTAAGTCTCCCATCACCAGAGATCTTCAAGACAAGAACGGGTGACCACTTGGTGGGGATGATGTAGAAAAAAATCTTTTTTTTTTCAATTTGGAGTCAGACCAGATATGTACAAAGAACTTCTTTTACTCTGAGACTCTCTGCCTGGCATATGGCAAGCACTTAATAGCTGCTTGCTGATTGCTTGATGGATGGATAGATGGATGGCTGGATAGCAAGTAGTTATGAAGTTCCAAAAGGCCAGAGAGAGTAATCATAGGATTTTGTTATGAACCTCCATGAATCTCTGGTGCCCTTTATATCAAAAACCAACCTTCTCCCCAATAACATACCTGACAAGTGGCCAGTCAGTAATACAGTTGGCTTTTGGGATACATGCTAGTAGGAAAAGTCTTCCCCTCAAGGAATCCCTAGAGAAGAAGATTGACAAGACAGAAAAGTGGAATCGACGGGAACGTGCTGCTCCAAAATATAGAAGTTCATCATGTCCTCAGTCAGCCAACCTGAGAATCTGCTGTACTTGAGGTGAATATTATGTAAAACAAATTATCCAGAGAAAATTACTGAGAAAAGGATTGCTTTCATAGAAATTGTTCATCCCAGCCAAAGCCAAAAGCCCATTCTTTGCCAGAATTTTTATTTTATAAATTCCTCCAGACTAGAGTTTTCCTGTTTCCTTTAATGATCTCTATTAACTTCAACAAAATATTCCCCAATCAGAGACACTTCAGCTAGTCACTTCCATTGGCTTTCTAGTTGTTGAATTGAGTCAAGAAAGCAGTTATATATTTACCAGATGTTTTAGTTCTTTGGACCAATGGGAAATATGTGGACTCAATGTAGTGCTCAACACACACACACACACACACACACACACACACACACACACAGTGGGGAGATTATCTTAGATACATCTCTGAAGATTTAGGATAGAACTTCTTTATTTTTTTCTAAAAGAGGCTGGAGTGGCTGTTGATCTTGGCCTCCCATGTGATAGTTATGTGCCTCCCTTTCCATATGGACCTCTCATCTGGATTGTGGTAAGAACTAATATTCCTCTATACTTCTAGCAAAGATAGAGATGGATAGATAAAAACAGAAATGAACAGAGAGAGAGACAGAGAGAAAGAGACAGAGACAGAGAGAGACAGAGACAGAGAGAGAGAGAGATTCTTTGATGGTGAAAGCTTATCTAGAAATGCATCTATTGCCAAATTTTGTTGTTCCTGCCTTCACAACAGCTTGTACATTCCCTTCTTCCCATTTACACAGTCACTACTTTTTATTTTGTCTTTTTTTACCTCCGAAGTCTCCCCCCTCCAATCAATGGAGCTGCTAAAGCAATTTTCACAAAGCAGAGGTCTAATCACCCTACCCTCCTACCTGGTAAATGGCAACCACTTCTGGTTGTCTCTTAGATCAGTTCTGAACTTCAAAACTCTTTCCCAATCTGTCTCCTCACAAACTCTTCCAGTCTTTGTACATGTCACCTGAGTCCCCAAGCTCATTGGCACCAAACTCATTGAGATAATTATCCCATGCCTGTGTGAAAAGGAATTAGAGTTTGGGAGAGAAGAGGGCTCCTCAGTCTTTCTCAGCTTGACTTTTCCTGAGTCTCTTCAGGCTTTGTAGTCACTTTGGATACGTTTGGCTTCCAGCTTTGAATGGAAGATGCTAATCTCACTCCAGGTTGCTGAAGGGAAAATCAGATTCTGTATGGAAAAGCTGGCAATCTCTCTCATGTCCCTATCACCATCTTGCTATACTAGAGACTTGAAGGAATTCCCCCTTGGGGGAGATTTAGGATTCTTTCTTGGGTGAGCTGAATTACTTCCCTCCCAATAGGAGACATCCTTCACTCTATATCAGCTGTTATATGTTTTCTTATATCGACTTTCTCTAGTTTTGGTTTGCTATTGCCTTGGGTGAATGGGTTTCTTTGCTACTTACTAAATGTGTTCATTGGGCAACTGGTATTTGATGGAAAGGGAGCCAAGTCTTGACTCTAAAACTTGGGTTCTTCTTTCCCCATTATTAAACAGAAATTAGAAGTTTGACTTGAACCCCAAAACTCTATTCCTTTGGCTAACAATTTTTAGGGAGCAGATAGCTCTAATTCTAGCCTGGTATCCCTGTGTCTGAGAAGAGCAGTAGTCAGACTCCCACCCCAACCTCTTGCTTCCCCTTCTGGCAGGAATGAAAGTTTCCCTTGGAGAAGGTTGGGGGAAGAAGAGTTTAGCTATGTCTACTGTCTCCTGTCACACAGCACAATGACATCCCCATGCTGTGTGGTGCTGATGTGGAGGGAAAGGTCACCATATGTGCTTCATTTCTTTGCATTTACCAAGTGATCCAGCTAGACTTGATCTTCCTGGCATAGGAGCCACCATCTCTTCTCTCCATGCCTTTCCACTGGCTGTGTCCTATTCCTAGAATTCCCTCTCATCTCAGTTCCGGTTCTTAATTTCCTGACCTTCCTTCAAGTCTAAGCTTAAATCCCACCAACTGTGAGGACATGCTCTATGAGATTATCTTCCATGTGCCATGTGTGTATTGTGTATATATTTGTTGTGTGTATTTTGTCTCCTTCATTAGAATGCAAGCTTCTTGCATTTCCCAAAAAAGTGACTATATTGAGAATCCATCAACTTTTTAGGCAAAAGATAATTTTATAATAATATATGTTCTTAATTTTTCATTTAAAATCCATTTGTACATATTATATGAAGTGACAAATAGTGTTTGCCTGAGAGGTTAAAGTAGCCAAACTACTTTAAGTGCAACACTACATTTGCAAATCTTCCTGGTTAATGATTTAAAGAAAAAAAAAGTTGCATTGCCCCATTTGCTGCTGGATGAAATGAAGCGACTTTGCCATGCTACTCTGCATTTAGACCCAACAACATGTCAAAATCCTCTGAAATACACTTTGAGTCACTGAGGAAAAAAAGAATGGAAGCTTCTTGAGGGCAGACATTGTTATTAATATTTGTATATGCCCAGCACTTATCAATATGATGGCACATAGTAAATATTTAATTAATGCTTGTTGATTCATTGTTCAAAGCCTTTAGTTTCTTTCTTAAGACAAGATAGAGCTCACTACTTTTTTCTAGAAAGTCTGCATGTTGAATCTGATTAAACGATTTGAACTCTCCAGCAATAAACATTTTCCTTTTCCAAAAACCACTGGTCCAACTTCTCCTGCTAAAAGTCCTTCTCATATAATCAGCCATCATTAATATTATTATGGTGGAGAACATGCTCCAGAGTTACACACCAGAGATGCTGGTGCAAGCTGAGCCACCCTCCCTCCTCACAGATATTTCCCCTTGGATAGAGAGTGCTAGCATATAAGATCCTTGAAGAGAGGAACTGTCTTTTTTTGTTACACTCTTCTTATCACTTAGCCCCATCACTGCCATATACTAAGTACTTAATGACTATTTGGATGAATAGAAGGATAAATGGGTAAGCGAAGAGTAGATATCTCTTCTCTTCCATTCACAAGTAATATCTTCTTTGGAAAATGATATTTGTCATATAGAGTAAGTGAATCCTCATCTCAAAATTCTTCTGAATGATGGAAAAATGAAGAAGGACTTTTTTTTAAAGGAGAAGAAAAGTCCTAACAGGGTATATGGTCCTCAAAAAGGAAGGCTTTCTCTCTAAACTTGGAGATATTTACATATAACTTTAATGTAGTTAGATAGAAGACATGCTGATGTAATTGAGACTAAATGGGAGCAGATCAAACAATTTACTCCGATTGCCCCTTGGAAATGGGGTAACATTGCATCCCCTAAGAACAAACCTAAGCCAGATGGCTGCTTTTTGTGCTCTCCAGTCAATCACCTTAAATCTTTCATTTCAACTACAACTGACACTTCTGAAACCACATGGGAGAGAAATGTATGCATGTACTTCTATTAGAAAGGAATACTAATGTTCCCCTCCTTCCAAAGCCGAAGAAAACTTGTGAGGATTTCTGCACCCAAGCCCAAACCTCAAAAGAGAAAACTGCATGAACTCTTACTCCCATTCCTGAACTCTCTCCAAGCAGGGTAGAACTCCTTAAGCTCTCATCAGCCCTCCAATAGAACATATACTATGGAAGAATAAAATAAAATAAATATTTTTGATCCAATTGGGCCTCTAAGGAGTCTTCCATCAAGGGCTGAATTTTAAACTGGCAGCAAGAGCAGGAGGGCTCCCCGCAGCCACTGAGGCCTGAGAAGCAAGATGGTGAGAGTGGAAGCACCAGACAATCCAATGGACCCAGGGGCTTTCCCTGTACCACCCATGGGGGTGAAAGGGATATGATTTCAGCTGGAAATGGAATCATTCCCATTCAAAGGGAATTTCCCACCAGTGAAGTTACTTTTTGTTATTATAGGATCCCCATGTATTTCTTAGAAATGTTGATTTATTATTTTACATATTTTTATAAGGCAAAGAGTGGCCTTTCCTTCCGGATCTCAGGGTAGTGGTTGGATTTAGATGGGAAGGGAGAGGATTCAAGTGCTTGCCAAGCTTTACAAGCTATGAGAAAGTAAAAGCAGTTGGGTTGGGATAGGGGGGAGACAAATGATTGCCATGTGACTGTCGCCATACCTGGAATTAAGTAAATTATAGCAGATTGTCCCATGGATTAGGTTATATGACCCAGTATATTCACAAACTCAATAGAAGAGAGATTTTTCCAAGAGGGGAAAGAGGCAACTAAATACAGATGACCTAGAATCTATGCCGATGGCTCTGGGGTGCAGCTCCCAGCTGATTCAGCTCAGGGACTGCCATATTTTAGGAAGGACATTAATGGACATGAGAAGAATGACAACAAGAGGGCAAATGGGATCATGAGATCATTGGATCCACATAAGGATAAGCTGAAGGAACTGGGGGCAGTAAATCGGAGAAGGGAAGACTGGAGACAGGACAGCATAATGGTGGATTTGAAGTATTGAAAGGACTGTCATGTGGAAGAGATCATAGGCTTATTCCACTTGATGCTAGAGGGCAAAAGTAGGGTCACAAAACAGGAAAGTTTACCTTTAATGTGACAAAAGATTTCCCAACAGTAGGCACAGTCTAGAAGTGAATGGCCTCAGAGGCTGTGGCTCCAACCCTCCCATTTTATAGATGAGGAAAGGGAGTCTCAGGGACATAAAGTGGCTTGCTAAAGTCATCTAGGCAGCAGCTTCATAGGTGGTGGTTGAATCCAAGTCCTTTGATTTCAGTGCCACTCTTTATATTTAAAGGTGGACTTGGTTGCCTGGAGAGGGATAGTTCCTCCCTCCCTGGAGGCTTTCAGGCAAAGGCTGGATGACCACTTGATGGGCAGCTTGTGCAAAAAAGGCTTTTTTAGTGTAGTTTGAACTGCAGGGCCATGAAGGCCATGAGATTCCCCCTCTCCAACTGGGGGATTCTGTGATATAGCGAGGAAGCCAAAGCCTTCCTAAGGAAGCATCATCTCATGAGGCTGGTTAATTTATTGGTTGGTTTTGGTATAGGCTTCTCCAATTTCATCAATATGGGAAATTTCCAAAGTGGAAATTGCCTTCAGCTTTATTTATAACTTTTCTATAAATTAATAATCTAAAAGAGCTGCTCATATCAGTCTGTAAGTGATTTGACCAAGGTGATAATACGGTTTTGTGGAAGAAATTTGGAATCTCAGAGTCTAGGTTTAATCCCCGACTCTACTAGTTACTCCATATGTGACCTTGGCAGTGTGACTTAACTTCTTTTATTCTCAGTTTCCTCATTTGTCAGACAAGAAGATTGGAACTAAAGGACTTCAAAAGTGTCTTCCTACTCTAGATCTGTGGCTCTAGAAAAGTCATATGGCTAGTTCTTATCACTTTCAAGACTTGAACTCGTCTTCCTGACTGTTCAAATCAGAGCCTCCATCTAGTAAGTCAGGCTGCCTCTGATGTTGGGGTTACTGGGGTAAAAGTTGACTTCAGTCCCCATGTCTCTGGGGTATTTCTGGAAACAAACACTCAACCAGAGTTCACTGCCAGGAAGTATTTAAAAGAAATGGGGTTTGGAACTGTTCCCTCGTGTTGTGGGAAACAGAAATTGGACCTGCTCCCTTACTGTGGGAGCAGGATCTGTAAGGGCATCTAGAGAGGAAATAATAGTGAAGGAAGGGTCAGGGAGAAAACAAGCAGGAATGCAAGGGAAGAGGGAAAAGATAAAAAGCCCTGCAGTGCAAAGAGATCAGCAAAATAAGAAAGGGGAAAAAGAAGGAACCAGAGAAGGAAAACAAGATGAGTTGAAAAAAAGAGAAAAACAAAGGGGAATGGATGAAGAAGAGACTGAGGAAGATAAACAGAGAGAGGATGGAAATGGTAAACGGCAGAAAGTGAAGAGGGTTGGGAGGAGAATGTGTATGTGAGAAGGAGGGGAAGAAAGAAATTGAAGTGGGAGAGGAGAGACAGAGACACAGAGAGACAAGAGACAGAGACAGAGAGACTCATACATAGAGAAAAAAAGAAAAAGAGAGAGGAGAGAAGGAGAAAGAGGAAGACAGAGGGTATATGAAGAGGAAGAAAGAATCTAAAATCATAGAGGTCTTCAATGATCCATAATCCTCACCTATGTTGAGATGGAGAATGAATCTCAGGACATTAGTTGGCTTGTTTTATTCCGGCCAATTTATCGTCCCAATTTCATCATTCTTCACTTAAAAATAAAATTGCTCAGTTATTCTTTCCCTTGAAGGGAGGTAGAACAAAAGTGTCAAAAGTAGCAGGAGCATGTATGCTCATCAGAGAGAACTCTGGAGCAGGAAATTCAGAGTTGACTCCATCAGGAAGCTACCCAGTTGGGATGGACCACTTGAGTGGGATGACCTATTGGCATCAGTTTGATAAGGTTCCTGGGTAGAAGGGGGCAGTGGAAACCCTAGCTTCTGTAGAGGCTACCATGGCTTTTGCAGTCAAGATGAATTTTTCTTGGCAGTCAGGAGATGGGCCCCAAAGTCTCAAGAACATTTGAATTAGGTCCTAATCTGATTTAGAACATGCTATTTGCATTTGTGTAGACCCTGATCTTAAGAGGCTCACAATCTTTCTTTTAATTAAAGCTTTTATTTTTCAAAACAAATGCATGGACAATTCTTCAACATTAGCCCTTGCAAAACTTTGTATTCCAATTTCCCCCTCTTCCCCCATGCCCTCCCCTAGATAGCAAATAGTCCAATATATGTTAAAAATGGTAGAAATATATGTTAAATCCAATATCTGCATACATATTTATACAATTATCATGTCACACAAAAAATAAAGAGAAGAAAAATAAAATGCAAGCAGGCTACAACAAAAAGAGTGAAAATGTAACATTGTGGTCCACACTCAGTTCCCACAGTGTGGACAATTCTACACACTCTGGGTGTAGATGGTTCTCTTCACCACTCAACAATTGGAACTAGTTTGAATCATCTCATTGTTGAAGAGAGAGGCTCACAATCTCTTTGGGAAAACTAAACTCACAGATATGAATGTTAGTTGAGTCCTGAGAACATTGACTGATAAGATAAAGCTATTATTTTCCCTTCTTTGGAACCCCAATCAAAGCTTTCCTGAGCAAAAGCCCAGCAGTTTTTGATGTGACAGGAGACATGATGCAATTGTATGGATTTTCTATCACTTTAAGTGAGTTCAAGAATTCAGACCAAGATTAGTTATATCTGCCTATTTATCAGCATTTATTAAGTACCCATTATGTACTTAGTTGTAGAGCCCTTGCCTTCAGGGAGTTTACAATCCATCAGGGATAACAACAGAGAGACAGACAGAGAGAAAGGGGGGGGGGAGAAGAACAAGAACAAGAAGAACAAGAAAAAGAACAAGAACAAGAACAAGAACAAGAACAAGAACAAGAGTAAGAACAAAAACAAGAATAAGAACAAGAAGAAAGAAAGAGGAGGAGTTGAAGGAGGAGGAGGAGGAGGGAAGAAGACTTCATAACTTTCAGGCCAATGCTCTATTCATAGTGGTAACACAAGTTACCCCCAGAGTGCCAGAAATGGAAGGAGAACACCTGAGTTTAAATCTTGGCTTTGAAACTCCTTAGCAAAGTGGCAAAGTCTAAATCACTTCCACTTTCTTCATCTATAAAATGGGAAAATTCATATTTAAACTGTCATACAATTCAGTTAAAATTCAAGAAAGTGCTTTGCAAACTTCCAAATGCTTTATATGAGGGAATTAGTATTTCACAGCCATGGAATTGATGAGAAATTGTGGATAGTGACAGAAGAATGGACTTTCCTTGTAGACAATGAAGATTGTGGAAAACTCCTTAACAGAGAAGTCCAAAAAAGAGAAATGGCTTCCAAAGACAGGATGCATATTTCCTGACAGTAGGAGTCTTCAAGAAGTAGGTGGATGATCACATGTCAGTGATACCTAGATTGTGGTTGGGCTGGATGATCTCAGAGAGTCATTGTTTCTGTGGCTTTGTGACTTCACACAGTTCAGCATCAACACAATTCAAAATCAAAAAGTTGTATGTAGTACCTAAAAGAGCTGGTCATTTTGAAATCAGTTCCTGCTGGAATTGTAGAAATTATTAGCTGAAGGAGCACTTTGTGAAAACTCAAAGAGAAGACAATGATCAATGAGAGGAAATAGAGATTCACTAAAAATAAGTTATATCAAACTTATCTCATTTCCTTCTCTGTTGAGGTTTTTAAATTTGGTTTATCTACTTTGTTCATCCTCTTTGCCAATAATTTAGACAGAGACAGTATGTGCAGTCTCAGATATGTCCGGCTGACACCAGACTGGGAGATATATACATGATACAGCAAGGTTAAATCCCCAAACTTGACAACTTATGTTTTCCTAAAGATGTTTAAGAAAACTAACAACAGCAAAGGCAGGCAAAGACAGAAACAGATAGAAATAGAACAAGAAAGTTAAAAAGACAGAGGGAGAAATAGAAACAGAGAAACAAAGACAGATAGAGATAATACAAAGACATAGAAATGGAGGCAGGAAGAGAAGAAGCAAGTTGATTTGTTTTATTTAAAACTATCTTGGAAAGAACAGAGGAACAGAAATAGATTAGGATCACTATGTCTGGGATGAGTAGGACAATGATGTTGAATTACAAAGGAAGCAATCATGGGCTCATAAATCTTTTCTTCTCCTTGCTAAATGATTCCTATTCCTTTAACACATCCTCATGTCAGTAATTCAAGATGCTTAATCCAGTTTGATTTCCCTTGAACATTCTTTGGATTATCCGTATTTGACCTGAAATTTGGTCAAAATGCTCATATCTTACTCCTTTTTTTTTTCCACCAAGTAGAATGATGTTTGTAATGGAAAGACAGAATCGAAATGGCTAAGAGGGAGTTAATATTCAATGAGATCAATAAGAAGATTGTAATTGAAATAATCATTTCCCTTTATGATTCAAGTAATCTAAAGGCATTGCACTAGATTCCTCTTGGGTCTCTCATCTCTAGATCTAGAAAGTCTAGGATCTGATGATATGGCACAAATGTACAAGCTTAAAAATAACTAGAAGGTGTGATTGCTAAACCACCATTAGTGATAGTTGAACTATCATAGAAACTAGAAATGAACCAGACTGCTAGTTGGTCCAATGGATAGAGTTTCAGGCCTGAAGTCAGAAAGATGAGTCTTCTTGAGTTCAAATATGGCCTTGGACAGCTGCACACTAACTGTGTAGACAGGGTTACACAGTTGTGTAACATTGTATTGTAGTGATAATAATAAACCCTAGCAGTGCTAGGGTGTCTATATTTGTTATAAAAATACGTTGTATGTCTCAAGAGTTACAATTAATCATTAATCAAGCTATGGCCAAAGTCACTTAAACCTTTTTGCTCCAGTTCTACACCTGTAGAATGAGCTGGAGAAAGAAAGGACAAAACATTCCAGGATCTTTGCAAGGAAAACATCATATGGAAGGAAGATAAATGAAATAGCTGAAAAATAGCAAAGGAATCAACCAGCAGAGTGAATAAAGGCCTAAAGTTTGGGTTTCCAAAAAGAAGAAAATGAAGTGCAAACTATAAGCCAATGAGATAGACTTCACAGTGTAACAAAATATCAGAATACATTATATAAAGAATTATTAATGAAGATTTAGGAAAAATGCATTGGCTACAAAGAGTTTAGATAACTTTACCAAGAACAGATTACACAGATTAATCTTTGCTTTTGTGACAGAGAAGACAGACTGCTATGTCAGGGGAATTCTGTTGATATGTCTTTCTTCCATTTTATAAAAAAAGCATTTTACAAAGTCTGTATACTTGTGGAAAGGATGAAGATAGATGAATTCAATGAGACCATAGTTAGGCTTATTTTACATTTAATGATTGGTTCTATAGAGCAGGAATGAATAATCTCCTATTAACTAATAAGAAAGTCTCTATGGAAGACATCCAGGTTTGCCACCTTGTCCATTGTTATTTAAATTTTTTTTCAATTTTTTGAATAAAGTTAATATTATGGGTATCAAATTTACACAGGAAGTTTGGCTTAACTTGTTTTGAGCAGACTTTAAGGGATAGACATAAGGAAGCATGGGAGAAGAAAGTATTGTGTAACAAAGAAAAGAAAAAAAATTGATAAGCTGCAATGTAGGGCATGAATAATCAGATAGAATTTAAGTGGGATAAATGTAAAATCTTACACTTGGGTTCAAGAAATCAGCTTCATTAATATAAGATAGTAGTGCCCCATTCTAGGTAGCATACAGATAACCTGGAGAACAACCAGAGGAAAGCAAAGATGACAAGTATTTAAACCATGAAATGTTAGGATGTGGGATGTTTAGCAGGAGCAGAAAAGCCTTTGGGGAGACAAAATGGTTTTCTTGAGTATTTAGAAGTGTATCATCTAGAAGAATGATTAGATTTGGCTTTTTTAGCTGCAGAGAGCAGAACTAGGAGAGCAAGAGCTGGATGGGGCATAGAGATCACTGTGGGCTTGATGCCGAGAGACCTCCCTCTCTCAATAAGAGCTGTTACCATGGAATGAATGAGTAGCCTCTGGTCACAGTGCTGTATGAGTCCAGTGGATCTTCAAACAATGGCAGGCAGAAGTCTTGCTTGGGATGATGGTAAGAGAAGGGTTTGCTAGCCTAGGAAGGACTAGACGTCTCAGTTTCCCAAAACTGAAAGAGTGATTTTTCTCAGAGGACTGCAAGTATCTTCACTTGGGAAGTATGCCCTGCATAGCTGTCAGAAAAACAAGATATAAGAAGTGTTTCTCTGCTTAAGTTCCCGGAGGAGGCAGACTTTAAGGGACAGCCATAAGGAAGCATGGGAGAAGAAAGCATTTAGAACAAATGGGTTCTTTGCTTTAAATTTCTTCAGCGTACTTAACCTCCTCATGACACTCACAATTCAGGTGGAAATGTGGGCAAATGACCCAATTGGGCCAGCTCCGGTGATGGCTCCAGTGGTTGGGAAAATAGGGGAATCACGAAGATTGCTCAATCCATTCCCTGACAGTTGCACAGCTAGGGGCCAATTTTGCCAATCTCGGGAGTTTTTTTGTTTGTTTGTTTGTTTTGTTTTTTGTGGTTTTTTTTACAGCAGCAAGGAAAAGTGTTTTGAAAAAAAAAGTGGGAAAATTCTGAAGATTTTTGTTCAGGGTAATCCCCAGGTCTGCTTCCAAACTACTTCTGTGCTGATCATGTATGTCACATCCATCGATCCAGCAACTGGAATTTGAGCACATCAAGAGAATTGATGGATGAATTAAAAAAACACTTTGATCTTTATAGAGTGTTCTTCATATGTTCACTTCCTCCTTAAAAGAGTTCTTATGAGTCAGTACTACAAGCATTATTATCTCCATTTTATAGAAACTGAAGTTTGTCCATTGGCTCTTAGCTAATAAGTACTGAAGTGAGATTTGGTCTTATATTTTTATGCCAAACTTAGTGAATATTCCACTATATCACATTGCTTCTCTTCTGTATTGGGCTCTGATGGAAATGGAGAAGGAAAATTCGACTCTTCACACCAGGCATTCTGCCAGATTCTGATCATCAACTGGGGAATTTCCTCTAAAGATATGGATCTCACCCCATTTGGGAAACCCTCTCTATACAATTCTTGTCCGTCTCTTCCCATAATCTCACCCTAAATGATTCATGTGATGTGCTGGGAGTGGTTGTGGGTGGGCTAGAGTTGGGAGTGGAGTAAGTAACCGTGATCTCTCTGAGAGCCATGAGATGTTAGCATATAGGTTTTTTCCATCTCAACACATGAATTATTTTTGACTCACACATTTCTTTGCTAACATATTCTCTCTCTCTCTCTCTCTCTCTCTCTCTCTCTCTCTTCTCTCTCTCTTCTCTCTCTCTTCTCTCTCTCTCTCTTTCTCCCTCCCTCCCAATACATCATCACATTCATCAATCTAAAAAACGAAGGATCTAACCTTTGAGTCACACTGCAAACCTGACACAGGCACTAAACACACACACATACTTTCCAACTAGAAACTGAGTGGATGCCCATCAGTTGGGGAATGGCTGAACAAGTGATGGTATATGAATGTCATGGAATATTGTTTTATAAGAAACGACCAGCAGGATGATTTCAGAGAGGCCTGAAAAGCCTTCCAGGAACTGACACTAAGTGAAATGTGCAGAACCAGGAGATCATTGTACACAGCAACAGCAAGATTATACAATGGTCAGTTCTGACAGATGTGACTCTTTTCAACAATGAGATGATTCAGGCCAGTTCCAAAGGCTTTGTGATGGAGAGAACCATTTGCACCCAGAGAAAAGATTGTGGGGACTGAGTATAGATTGCCACATAATATTTTCACCTTTTTCAATTGTTATTTGTTTGCATTTTGTTTTCTTTCTCATTTTTTCCTTTATGATCTGATTTTTCTTATGCACCATGATAATTGTGGAAATATGTATACAAGAATTGCACATTTAACAAATATTGAATTATTTACCATCTTAGGAAGAGGGTGGGGAGAAGGAAGGGAGAAAAAATTTTGGAACACAAGGTTTTGCAAGAGTAAATGTTGAATACTCTCTATGCATGTGTTTTGAAAATAAAAAGCTTTACTGTTTAAAAAAAAAGATGTTTTCCTCAACTGAATCCAATATTTTGGGTTTTTTCAGTCAGTAAATAAGGAGAGTAGGATCTTCTATTTCCTATATCTCAGTAAATTTCATGATGTTCTACTGAGGACTGTTCCTTTCTAAGATGAACTCCAAAAATACTGTTGATGGATATGATTTTATATCAGTGAGAAAAATGACCCTGGGTCTATCATTTATAATCTCTCAGATATCTCCTGCTTTGGAGTTAGGGGGAGGGATAAAAGGATGATAAAAAAAATCTTTATTCTTTCTCCAAAACTTTGATATCTTCCCTTCCTTCTTTTAGGCCTTGGGAATCAACCTTTCAGTGTTCTCCATATTGTGTCCCCTCCAACATGGCTTTCCACCGTTAATATAATGGGTCTAGCTCATCTGCTTTGCTCAAATTTGATCTCTTCCAGTGCATTTTGACCTTCCCTATTAGCACATGGGGAGTGATTTATCATGGTAAAAAATATAATATAATTGCATGTTTTTGTCACATTTCATTTATCAGTTTTATTCTTTTATTCTTAAATATTCTTGTGATAGATTTGTTTTATTTTGTCTCTTTCATAATAATAATAGCTAGCATTTATATAGCACTTACTATGTATAAGGCACTTTACAATTATGATCTCATATGATTCTCACAACAACCCTACTTGGTAAATGCTATAATTATACCCATTTTACAGATGAGTTTACTAAGTTAAACAGGTGTTAAATGATTTGCCAAGGGTCACACAACTATTGGTATAACTATTTGTAGACAACTGATTCAGGATCAGTTTCCCCATGTGTACTACGTTGGTTCCTACCAGCTAAAATAGGATGCATTTCAATTTGAGAATTGACATTCAGTGTCTTGTGACTTGTAATACTTTTCTTGAAAACAGTATTCAGGACACAGAGACACGGGCCATCTCTGTGAGGTACAAATGGTCCTATTCTTTCTTATTCCTGAATCCTCATTACAATGCTTTTCACGGTATATAGCACATAGTAGCTAGTTAATAAATTATTAACTGATCGAACCATATTTTCAAACCTTTTTGTAGCCATACTCCCTATTCCCACCTTTTCAAAGAAATCCTGAAGCATTATTAAATATGTTTTGATATGATTCGGAGAGTCTAATTCTTTGAAGAATTTCTCTATTCCATTCTCTGCAACCAGTATTGGCCCAAGAGCAGCAGGCCCTGTGAAAGACATTGAAAGTTTCTCCAGTTCTTTTTTGGGTTTTGTTTTTTGGATCCCTCTATAATTGAACATCTCCTTTTACTTTCTCTTTCTCCTCCACCTCTGTGACATTGTTCTCTCATGTTTCTTATCATATATCTTTGATCATCTTTTCAATCTCTGTGACTCTTTATCCATGTCCCTTCCTATAATTGGTGACACATTAGCAAATTTCTCTCTAGGTTACTCTTCTTTCTAGATACTTTTTCTTGATGACCTCACCAATTCCATTGGGTCAGATGGAGAGGAATGTCTTCTAAAATTTTACCCTCTGGTGCGGGGCAGCCTCTCACCTTATGTTTTGTAATCCTTTCGTGTATGGATTGGACTAGGTGGCTGCTGAAGTCTCCCTCAACTCTCCAATTCAGTGATTCTGTGATTTGTCAAACCCAAGATTGATTTATGATAGAAAAATCTAAAAGTAGATTGATATTTAGGGGGTTCTTTGAGGTAAAGTACTTTGTCTATATTTTGACTTCATTTGATCCTCTTAAAAATCCTTTGAAGTACTGGTATTATTAGCCACGATTTTATTACTCCCATTTTACTAATGAGGCAACTGATACCAAGAGCGTTTATATGGTTTAACCACCCTCTCAAAGCTAGTAAATACCAACAGTATTCAAACCTAAGACTCTTCTGACTCCAAATCCAATCCCATTTCCATTATACCACATTGGCACATTGAAAATTATTGTCAAGGATTATAAAGGCAAGTAATTGGAGACCTGGAAACACATGTTATTATTTTGTCACTGCTACTGATTGTGAAAGCTGTGAATTTGCAAGACAAAGGTGAATTATTGAAATAACTATCTAATGAAGAAGACAGACTTTGAGATTAAGACTTTAATTTAGATGTACAGAAACAATGAACTCGCTTTCAATGATGGAATTATTCAGTGGGGGCTTAGAAAAAAAATGTGTTTACTTTTATGATGATCATCCCTCGGTTACTGCTCTGATAGCTCCTGGTTTAGTGCCTAGAAGGTGGATCAATATGATGACCCACCTTCATATTTAGGGGATACCTCTGTCACCCACAATTATTAAGAATGTTCTCTGAATCACAGAAAGATCAGAAGCCTTGTTCCTGGTCACACAGCTAGGAGGTCTCAGAGGTGCTTTTGCTCACAGACTTTCATAGGCCCTCTCAACTAACCATGACCTGAAGCAGAATTTCCTCTATCCTATTCCACACTAAGGGCCTTCCAGGTTTTTTAGTCAATCAATTATTCAACAAGAATTCATTAATCTCTTAGTATGTACTTATTCCTGTGCTAAGTCCAAGAGTTACAAAGAAAAATAGTCCTTTCCCTCATGAGCCATATATTCTACTGGGAGACACAACATGTAAATAATGAGATGCATACAAGATGCAAACAGTAGAGGGAAGGGACGACCTCCAGTAAAAGAAACCAATTATCTGTCACTGAAAGATGCCCATTTCTTCCTGTGGGACAATGGGAAGTATACTACATGGAAAATTGATAGAAATAGTAGGAAGATCTGCTATCCATATTATTCTAACAGGTCCCTACTTTGATTTGGTCTTCAGTCTCTCCAGTATCATAATCCTTATAAGACCTAAATTTTAGGGTGACCAAGAAACCAGGACCAGAAGAAACAGGCGCTATGACTGTTATCATTGGGACTCTAGTCCACATTTATCTCCCACCTCTTCTCTTCCCCAGGCTTTTTACATGGGGGACTGTTTTTAAATAAAATAGTAATTCCTCCAGTTTCCTACAGATTGGAGTTGATTAAATATTCCATTGATAAAGGGTAAGCAAATGTCAGATTCAATATAATAAAAGGAGAAATGAGAGTTCATACAAGCAGCAAAGCAAACAGCCCATTTTCCTGCTTTATTAGAAACATTTACTGCTGTAATGTCTACATTAGATTAAGCAAGCAGGTGGAGAGGTGTTTCGCGCCTGGGCTCCTCAAATAGCTTTATTTGGAAGATTCTATCTCCCTAGTATTTAGACAGATGTTTTATTCCCTATAATCGAGCTGGGGCATGAAATACTACCATTTCACTTACTACAGAAGGGTAGAATTGTACTTGAGGATCATGGCCTGTCATTGTGCTTTCCACCATAATGGGAGACCATTAAGTGCTCAATTTTTCTGCTTTGACTTTCTATTCCCAATGGTGGGTTGCTTTAGACATAGACGGGAGAGTTCCGCGCTCACCACGCATTGGTGAAAACCTGACCAAATCTGCAGAAGCCAATGTCAGTTACAACAGCTTTCAATTACCATCCTCCCTTTGTAAGTATTTGGTTCCCTGGGCCTGCGCTAAGATCCAAAGTGAAAAGACCAGAGCAGCCCAGGGCCACGCTAAGACCCATACTATTCCATATCCTTGTAATAGATTATCGTGATGAAGAAGAAAAAAACAAAAGTCCCAGAATCTTATTAAAATTCAAGAGTCCACCAGGGCCCTGAATGGCCCATTTGAAGAAGAGTTTTCTACTTCAGAATTTAATTTCTTCTTAAATTAGCAAACCACAAAGTCTACTCATACTATTAAGTCATTTCTTTATTTTATGTTTATCTTAATAAACAAATGCTTTCATTCAGGTATAATCTTGCCTATGAATTTCACTATTAAAAGCTCCAAACTAGGTAACAAAACATTTTAATTTACACTTTTCTGGGGAAACAACTCTGATTCGATTAACAAGCAGATTTTCGGCCACTTCTTTATTTTATTTATTTTATTAAACTGACAGGTATTTACTGAAAATAGTCAGAGGCTGTATATAATCTAGTACTTTTAAATTGCACCCATATTTGACTCAGTACCCACCTTAAAGGATTTTATAATCTAATTTGGGGAGATGCTCTTAATTTTTGCAGTTAAGTACAGTGGTTAATAAAAGCCTAATTTCTCTCTGATTCACAAGTATACATTTTGCAGAAGTTATTATTATTTGGAGTTGTTCAATTATATAGAGTACAATCATGGAGAGTCATGAGGAGACTTAGCCTTGTCCTTCTTATTCTTAAAAGGAAGAACTAGGAGGAACATGAGGAATCTGCAGAAAAGCAGGTTCTGGCTCAATAGAAAAGGGAAATTTCTCTAATCTTTACAGTGATCTATAAATGGAATAAACTGTCTCAGAGGGGAAGGGATTCCTTTTTAATCTGAGATCTTCAAACAAAGGCTGGATGGTCACTTGTTATGTTTATTATGGTGGGGACTCTCATTTAGGTATGAGCACAAATTTGAGACCCTCCGCCATTTTGGAAGCCTGCTTCTGATCACTTTCCTTTTTAACAATGTTATCACTAGATGCTCTACGGTGCACATAATATATCAGAAATATGTGGTCAGCCCCCAGCTGAAGACTATGAAGGGAATCATAGTGCTATACTCTGCCCTGCGTACTGCATATCACTTAAGCAGTGATCTTTACCAGCTGCCATGCTATAGAATTGACATAATCAAGTCAACTAAACATTTATTAAACTCTTACTGTGTGCTGATCACTGTGGATACAAAGAAAGGAATGAGATAACCTCTTTCCTCAAGGAACTCATAATATCAATGGGAATCCATAAAAAGAAGTAATGGGGCAAGGGGACAAAGGTGGTGAAGGAACATGATGGAGAAAGTTAGGAGAGTCAGAAATCAAGCTAAAAGGAGGAATAAAGATGTGATCAGTCAAGACACTTTCCTGAAAATGGAGGTTCTGAAAAGAACTGACCAATCAGAGAAAAGGGCCATAGGGAGAGAGAGGAGGAGTGAACTTCTAGGGTGAAAAAGCTGCTGTGGCATGGTACAGACTATTTGGCAGAGTCAGGAGTGGAACCCAGAAAAGAAGAAACACCAAAATTACATTAATTCTGTAGTTGTCCAAGGCAACTGGATCTCTTTGAGAAAAATGACTTTCAAGCTACATCTTCATCTTGTTCATATGAAGTTTATTTTTTGATTCCAAGAGTTAGACTTTCCATCCATCCTAGTAAATTTCATTTTATTTAATTCAATATTCTACTTGATCAAATTCTTTTTGTATCCTAACTCTAGCTTATGACCTCATCATTCAACTGAAACTGCATTCTCTCTGTTGTTAGTTTTTCATTTTTCAAAGATGACCACTGACATCATGGGGTGATGTCTTGACGCGTGTAAATCAGATTTAAGTGAAGTACAGTTACACAAAGTCAAAAGCCTCACTCTTTTTTTCAGTCAGGAAAGTCCAATGTCAAGACAGGACTCAAGATAACCATCAATTGCCAGAGCTGCAGTGGATGAACTTGGCAACTTTGCCACCTGACCAAGTTTTTAAGCCCTCCACAGCACCTGCTTCAGCTGCCTTCATGGTTATTGGAACAAATTGTTCTCATCTGCCCATTCCACCAGGGGGAAGTCTTCATATTCTTGAGATAGACACAGCCCCAAACTCACCAAAAGGTTTGAGACCCACATTCTCCACCTGGGTTAGCCCAGCTGTTGAGATGGCTTTGGGGTGAGGGTGGGAGGGAAGGGGGGGGACTGCATATGCAACAGCCTCTTGGAGCCAGAGATATCTGATCAGTCCCTTGTCTCCTTCTCCGAATAATCATTCATGTCATGCCTGCTGCCCCTGAAGGTTCCCCAAGGCTTTTTTGAGACTTTTCTTTCCTTCTCCTTCTGTAGTATTTCATTTGATGAGCTCATCAGTTTGTATGGTTTCTGTGATCATTATGCAGATGACTTTCAGATTTACTTGTCTACAGCTAACTCCTCTCCTGACGTCCATTCTCACATCTTAATGGCTGTCTATACCCAAGCAATTGTCAAGACCCGTCCTTTTTAACATCTCTCATATACAAGTCTCTTTCTCTTCTGATTCTGTTGTCACTACCACCAGCAGCAGCACCAGCACCACCATCAACACCTGATTTAGATTCTCATCACCTTAGACCTGGACTGTTCCAAGAGTCTGCTGGTCGGTTTCTCTGCCTCAAATCTCTCTACAGCAATCCATTCTTCATTCAGCTGTCCAAAGAGTCTTCCTAAAGTGTATGTCTGACCACATCAGAACTTTTATTTGATAAACTCCAGTGGCTCCCTGTTATCTCTAGGATCAAATACACCTCTTTACCCTGAAATTGCTCTCTGCTGACTTTCTAAATGTTCCCAACAATAGATTATTAAGTTTCATGTTACTCAGGGCGTGGCGTCTTTATGATCCAGGATCCTTGGGTCATAGATTTATAGCAGAAAGGGAAGGTAGAGACCAATGAGTCCAATTGTCTTATTTTACAGATAAAGGGAGGAGAGCACAAGTGACATTCCCAGGATCACACACATCCCAGGTAGTATTTGAGGCAAACTCTGTAGTCAACTGTTCCTTACTTCACATCCAGCATTTCATCTGCTGGGCCGCCTAGATTAAGTGATTCAACAACCTAAACATCACATCAAAATCCTCAGGACTTCCTGGGATTGCTCTCTTCTCAAAGGGGAGGGCAAAGACTTGAAAGAAAGAATGAGCTTCTAATGGTGAATCTTTGGCAAATTGGCAATTGAATATGAAGACATTTCTAAGCAGAGGTTGGAGGCTAGCCAGCGAATCTTAGATAATGGTGACTGCTTATCAATAAAACAATAAAACCTATTTTATTGCAAGTTTGGAGCTAAGTGTTGGGGATACAAAAAGAGGTAACAGATAATCCATGTCCTCAAGGAGTTTATAGTCTCATGGAATTATATGGTAATACCATATGGGCACCCATGAATGTACCCATGGTCACTCTGCTTACAAATAAGGCCCACTTTGAAGACTCCTTAACCATTAAATCCACAAAGAAGATCATAAACCAGAGAGATCACTATTATTGTTGTCATTATATGAAGCAGCACAGTAAAAAGAAACAGAGTTGCTTAGAGCTCAGTTCTTCTCCTACTTACTAGGTGAGTGATCCTGAGCAAGTCACTTCATGACAAGCTTCAGTTTAAGCCCTATAAAATAAGGGTGTTTATAACTTAGCTTTCTACTCACATTGTTGTTTCAACAGTCAAATGAGCCACTCATTCCATTTGGTCATCATCAAAATACTTTGAAAAGAGAGAGATGCTAAAGAGAATATGTTCATCTTATGAGAACCATGATTACAAGGTCTGCCCTTATTCCTCTATCACTAGATGCCCATTAAACTTTATTCCCTTAGACTTCAAGTGATATGCAAAAGTATAATAATAATAACAATAATAATAGTACTATAATAATAATTTATTTTAAAAACGAATACCCTGTATTTGAATTTCCTCTACCTGACTTTATCCTTCTTAACCTCTGCAGTTAAATAAAAGGTGCCATCATTTTTAAGATGGTAAAAATAATTAGGTGATCAATTTCTCATTGCCCCTTTTTATTAATTAATCATCTAACGAGTTGTGCAAAAAGAAAGAAATGAACATTTTCTAGAACAAAGAAAGGTTTTTCTTTCTGGGGCCGACCAGAAAGCGTAATCTACTGTATCAGAGCATTGCCCCAGCTGGGCAATTACTAAGTGTCAGAGGCATTCTCGGGATGAGATACTCCCCAGATTGCTCAGCTGTCTGTTCCAATGCGTACCAAACATACACTTCTCTGCACTTCTTGACCCAACACAAACAGAATCCTGAGAAAGAAAGAGCTAAAATGCCTATCATGTTGCTCTCTGCCTATGGCCAAACTCACTTAAAGCACACATGGAAAAAGAAAACTGAAGATTCAGAAAAAAAGTAAATGTTGATTTTCTTAACACCATGTTACTTTTCAGATTTCCTTTCAGGCCACAAAACTGCATGCTTCTCAAAGAAAAACCTATTTAAAAGATTATTTTTTGCTTTTTTTATTACTATATCCTCAGCATCAACAAACCCACGTTTTGTCAGACCAGGGAAGAAAAGGAGAAATAGAGAGTGTGCTGTTCTTAAATTTAACACTGATTTTAAAGTTTCTTTTCTCCACAGAATCTCGGTGGCGAAATCCCAGAAGGCATCTCACTCAGCCCAATCCTAATCAATTACTCCGGCTACAATCTTCCCCAAAATGGCTCATCTAATGTCTTCTATAAGACTTAAAATAAGAGAGGAATCCAACATTTCTTGATGCTGGCTGTTCCAGCTCTAATTGTTAGGAAATGGTGGTTCTTTTTACTATAAGATTTTTTTTTCTTTTCTGCAGCTTTGACCCACCTCTCCTAGTTCTCTCCACTGTGGTCAAACAAAAAAACTCACATGAATGGGAATCAACATTGAGGGTTGGACTTGAAGTCAAGAAGGCCTAGGTCTCAATTTAATCATAAGTACTTACTAGTTGTGCAGTCCTAGGCAAGTCCCTTGGATGATGATTACTTCAGTATCTTTATTTATAAAAAAAGAATCACACTTGAAGAAACCTCATTTCCTTCCAGCTCCATATTTATAATCCAATGGGAAATGCTCAAAAACAGTTACCACATTTCCCCTGAGTCTTCTCTTCTTCAGACTAAACATTCCCTGCTCCTGCAACTGATTCTCATATGATGTGATTCTCAGGTTTTGCCACAGAAGAACAAGAACAAGAAAAAGAACAAAAGAACAAGAACAAGAACAACAAGAAAAAAGAAAAAGGAGAAGGAGGAAGAAGAGGAAGAGGAAAAGGAGTAGGAAGAGGAGGAGATGATGATGATATTTTAATGAGTAAGGGTTCTTTGATATTTGCAAAGTGCTTGATATATCTTAGATAATGGAATCCTTATGACCTGTAGTCACTCAGCTACAAAGTATCTTTTGAGGGATTTGAACCCAAATGTTCTTCCTTGAGGTCAAGTGCTCTAGCCATTAAAATATGCTGTCTCTGGCTGCTGATGTTTAGATAGGAGAAAAAGAAACTGCATCTAATACCATTTGTAGTCCACCCTACTGTGCCTCAGGGTCTTCAAGTATAAAATAAAGGCTGATGTGTCTGCAGTCTCTAAATCAATGGTTTTTACTTGATGGCCCTTTTTAGATTACTCTGGAATCCATTCCAAAAGCAAAAGTCCTTCCTTGACATTTTCTGAACTTATGCCATGGTTGAGTTGTATCACCATCATCGATTTGATAGAACAATATCGTGTTGGGCAAGTATTTCCCATACATTATCTCATTTGATCGTTCCTATATGCATTTGGACTAGATCGTCACTAAGGAGTCTTTGATTTAGTGATTTCTGTAACTCTCATCACAGTCCTATGAAGGAGATGCTACAATCATGTTTTACAGAGGTAGAAACTGAAGCTCACATAGAAGCAGCCTGTCCAGATTATCATGTAAGTGCCTGGAACAGAATTTGACTTCGGGTCTTCCTGACTCTCAGACCGGTACTCTAACCACCCCTTAAGCTACTTCTCAATTCGGCCAATGTAGCTACACTTTGTTAGTCAAACCACAAGTTAACTATTCCATCTTCCTGTAATTTCTCTGTTAGAAGGAATCTAAAAATTGCTAAGATCGTGGACTTCATCCCTCCCCAAGCACATGAATAAGGTACAATGACTTTGATTTCACATTCAATAGTCCCTCCCTCTCCTCAAGTCATTCCTACTATTGACATCTTGATCTTCCTGTGCCTAGCACAATTTCTGCAGACTGCCAAGATCGGAGACATGAAAGAGAGAGGAAAATTTGGTGAACTGAAAAGATACAATCAGATTTTCTTCAGTCTTCATTCTTGTATTACTCCCACATTTTGGTACTTGATGAATAATCCCCTGGATGTTTTCTTATTTATTGTCTCTGGATACTTTATCAAATAAATCTCGAAGCACCAATGTACCCAATGAACCTAAAGTGGATGGAAATTTGCAGCTGCCTGCTAGGAAGCCTACTTTGAAACTGAACTGTTTGGGATTGAGTTGAGGAAAACTTTGAAACTGTTTCCTGATGTCATTTAAAGTGAGCAGGGACTGGTTGATCAGAGGCAGAAACTTTCAAATATTTTGAATAATATTCCCAGGTCTCTCAAATTGAGAACCTGCTTTGGAAATCCAAAGAGAACTCACTGTGGAATATTTGGAAAACCTAGAAATCAGGAAATGTGTTATTGGAGAGAAGAGTTGATAGAGAAATGAGGAGAATTTAATGTCTCTTTCTTAAAACTGCCATAATGTTGAATTTGGGTGTGATTCAAGTCATGAGAGGCTGCCTGTTTATAAAGGTATAGGCTTTACTCAGATGGAGTAATCCCCTGTGCCCTCATTGGCCGTGACTGCCGATTTGGTCAGAGGGCCTCCACAAACCACATGAACCATTCCAGGAGTGCCCATGTCAGCAGCTCACAGCCTTTACATTCCAGTGCTGAGCAATTAGCTGAGCCGCCATATATTTATGGAGGCCTGTTAAGCCATTTCCTGTACCCCAGGGTCATGCCAGGGTATTGCTTCAGAAGGCTCTCCTATTTCAAGTTTCACAACTTTTATTCCATTGTTAATGCCATAAAGGAATGATGTGAAAATTTCACAAGGTTCCCAAGTTTGGTTTGGAAGAAAATCCAAAGGTTCATTTGCTTTCCCAGAGTTTATCCAAATGTCTTGGGTTGGGCAATCAGGCCTGATTAGCCTTTCTCAGGAGACTTTGCTGGCCCCTAGCCCAGCCAAAAATACCACGCAGCCAAAGGACAGAGGGGCATGGAATGGTCTTTCTTGTTTTTTTTCTCTTTAATTCCAGAAGGAAAAAGTACTTTTTGGAATATAAGAAATAAAGATGTGTTGATTCATGTTCTGTACAGAGATCAGAGCTAGATTCTGCTCATCCACACATAAAAAACATACACAAGCCCCCTTATACATGTTATTGGAATCAGAGAAACAAATATCATTTGTCATGCAAATTAAGATATAATATGATGTAATACCTGTAGTGTCTACAGGATAAGGTTGTTTTGAGGATCAAAAGGGCTAATATGGGTAAAGTACTTTACGTACTGTAAGGCAATGAATGATGCTGTAATTGCATGATATAATATAGACAGCATCATTGCCTTGGTGGTCCTCTCTATACCATACACAAGTCACTTCAACACTGTGAGAAGATAACTCAATAATATTGATGAGGATAAGATTACCAATATACTTAATCATAAATCTATATCTTTCCTCAGTCAGCCAATGCCAGCCAATGTCTGGAAGCCTAGAAGAGATCAAATAAAAGCTAAAATCAAGGATCCATTCAAATCTAAAGATGAACAAGCTGAAGAACTTCGGGTCACTGAGAATTTGTACTTCTCAAAATCACTGGAAATTTTGCCTAATAACAAAATGGATGTTACAAACAATGTCTGACTCTTGGTGACTCCACTTAAAGTTTGCTTTTTTTTTTTTTTTGCAAAGATTCTGGAATGTTTTTTTCCATTTCCTTCTCCAGCTCATTTTACACATGAGGAGCTGAGGTAAAGAGTTAAATGACTTGCCCAGAGTCACACAACTAGAAGTGTCTGAGGCTGTATTTGGACTCATTAAAGTGAGTCTTTCTGATCAAAAACCCAGTGTTCTATTCACTGTGCTACCTAGCTGTTCTGAATACAAACAATACCAAGGTCTCAAATGAATTAGAAAAGGAGATGAGCACACTGAAATTTCAAAAGACCCTTTTGTGAATTGACAGCACAGATCCAACTAGCAGACCAATAATTCTAAAGCAATGAATTCAACAAAAGTTGGAATCTGATAACACAGTTCCCCATAATGTTTGACAGAAATTATAGCAACATTTCAGATCAAATTCTATTTTTTGACAGTGTGTGATACGGTAAGAATCACAATGATAATGGTAGAGCTTAGCAAAGAATTACCTTTAAGGAAAGATGACAAACACTTGTCAGAGGAAAAAAAAACTTGAAAAAGTTACTGAATATCTGTGGAAGAACAACTGAAGATTGTAGCAATATCAAGGCATATTTGAATTACTTATAACCCATCCTAAGATAATGCATTAAAAAGGCAGAATAGAATCCAGAAAACAAAAATATATCAGGTCACGTTTTCTCTTAATCATCAATTGAAAGAAAAGGCAAAAGTTTCCATCAAAAGCAGTGAAGCAAACAAAATAAAAAACTTAATATAAATCAAAAATTTTATTCCAGAAGCTTAAGATGTAAAAAAAATATAGAAGACAGAATTTCCAAATTGAAGGATGTGGACAATTTCTCTTCCTGTATTAGGATATTAGAAGTCTACCACAACAAAATGGGTTGCATCCAATGGGTTGGGTCAAGTAAGAATTAGAAAGCTTGTGCACAATTAATAGTAGGAAGAGTTACATCAAAGGAAGTGACTGAACCTCCAGGTTCTCTCAAAGAGTATAAAGTGAGAAGGTAAACAAAATGCATAATTATTGTCTTAAATATTTCTCAAGGGAATCATATGTTCCTAGCAAAGCACTTTTCCATCACTTCCTAGATGAAAATGTGATCATGTTTTTCTTCAGAGATCATCCTTTATATACTACCAAAAGATCAGAGTATTAATGGCCTCTCCAAATATAGGCCCATTATATGTTTATATAGAGCATTCATAGATTTTATTGCTTAAAAAAACTATAAATATCTAAAAGAAAATAATATATTTTCTGAGGATTAAAATAGGTGTGCCAAAATGTTTTAGGAGTATAAAGAGCAATTCATTATTTATTTTAAATTATTAAACAAACTGCCTGAAAATTACATATCATTCATAAAACTTTCATTAATTACCACAATGACTTTGATTCCTTACTTCACTTGTGGCTTATTTGTACTTTGCAAATATTTGAAGTTGATTCTGAATAGAGAAGATGGGGAAATATTTGATGTCTACATGAAAAATTGTTCTTATTTAAAATACACTGCTACAGAATAATTTTTTAAATGAACAGAAATACAAAATAGCATTTTTTTTTTCATGAAGCCTGTTTGAGTCCATTACAGCTATAGTTATCATCAAATCCATTGTTCTCCTTCCCAAATATAACAAAGTTTAAACAGGGATTCAAACTAAAATATCCCAATTATTTGATGTAAATGGAAAACAGAAGAAGCTAGATGGTACAGTAGATAGAGTGCTAGGTCAGGAGTCCAGAAGATCTGAGTTCAAAACCAACCTCAAAAACTTACTAGCTGAACAAATGTGACTCTGGACAAGTTATTTTACCCTGTTTTCCTCATTTTCCTCATCTGTAAAATGAGCTGGAGAAGAAAATGACAGATTATTCAAGGATCTGTGCCAAGAAAACCCTATATGGAATCACAGAGTATGACACAATTTCTAAATGCCTGAACAAAAACAACAAAATATAGGGAATATAAAAGTATGTGATTTTCCACACAAAATGATGTACTAAATAGTGCCTTCATCTTTTGGAATCTTTCATATCAAAATGTCATCTGGATTCTTAAGTTTAAAGTTCTAAACATTCACTAAGGAAAAATAGACACTGACTTCTTCAAGCTTGAAGCTGGTGGTGAAAAGGAATCCACTGAGAAACATTCCTAATAAATACATAAGATGGTCTACTACTTGACAGAACCTCTAAAATGGCTAGGTTCTAATAGCAGAACCAAAAAGCTTTGTGAGAGTGACTTCTACATAAATTCAGCCCATAATATATTGACCAAAAATGTTGAACAAAATTTTTTATGAAAACAAAGGGATTTATATGGCAATTCAGGTGATTACTTATATACCAGACTTAATGATTGATGTAGAGTAGGAAAGAAATTAATAGAAATGTACAATGCATTCAATTCAACAACCATTTCTTAAGTACCTACTGCAATTCAAGCACTGTGATAAACACAAGGATTTTTTTTAAAAGAGCAAAGGACAAGTACTGCCTTCAAAGAGCTTATAATTTAAAGCCTGTAAAAAAATTAGTACCTACTAAATGCCTATCAGGACATGCCCTAGGAGCTTGAATAATATATCCAAAACTTGATTTTTTTTAATCTTATATTACCAATATAAGCCTGAAAACATCCTTGGGGAATTCAACCAACAAACTGCATTGGGAACAGAGGCTTGTCACAGACTATCTGTTATCCACAATCACCAAAATAATATGAATTCATGAAAAAACCAAGAGCAATATTTTAATAGATGTCACCAGGTCTAAAATTCATAATATCCAAATTACATGAAACAAAAAACTTTTGAAATATAGAGAACAAATGGAAGAGATGAAAATCATGATAACATTTACATTCAGTTTGGCCACATCTGGTCAGGAAGCAAAAGTCTGCTGGGGGCGGGGCTGCAATTCAGAAGACTAAATGCTCAAAATTATAGATGCCAGAAAAAGCAGGCTCTGAACAACCAGTACCAGAAGCCTCTGAACTACAGGTGCCATGGAAAGGATATTCTGAACTTCTGGTATCGGGCCAGAGAACTGAGAAACAAAGAGAATGGAACAAGTCATCTGGACAGGACACATTACATTTGAGGGACTGTGCAGAATTCCACCAAGCCATTGGGAGTATCACAACAAACAGTTGGTGTCATTTTTGACCACACTAAAGTCAGTTGGGATAAAGACCTAGGCTGGTGAACCATTAACTGCATGGGGCCTTGAGAGTCAACCCCCAAAGCAACCACAATCTGAGAAAAGAAAGTCAAGAAATGAGTAATACACAAAATAAGGTGAGAAAAGCCTGAAAGTGCCAAAGATTTCAGGAAGAAGAAATATCAAAGTCTTTGAACATAAACAATTTAATCAATACAAATACAGAAACAGAAGGAAATATGGCATTCAGAACTCATAAGGAAATTCCAGCATCTATGAACAAATACAGTAAAATGAAGGAAAATGAAGAAATGCTTGATAATACCGAGGAAATTGTAGAGTTTGAGGAAAACATGGACCTAAAACATATTGTTCCTGTAAAACTTTAAAGAAAAATTAAAATGACAAAAGCAAAATCCATGTGTCACAACAAAATTAATGAGTATAAGAGAAAAACTTGTATCTTCAATAACAATTGTCACCAAATAAATAATGGATTGGAAATGCAAATATATAGAAATGAAAGACAATCTAGAAGAGAAGCAAAAAAATATATAAAAAAGAAAATATTCTTGCATGAAAACAAATTACACAGCTTTTAAAGACAGGATGTAGGGAGGCAAACTAAGGATGATAGGTGTCCCAGAAGAACACCATACTGAAGGAAACAATAGAAGGGAATCATCTAGAACTTCAGAATACAGAAAATAAAATTCCCATGGAAATAATTTGCAAATTGCCTCCAGAAGAAAAAAAAACAAGACTTCTAACTCCAGGACACATAATAGTTAAAGTCAACAATTCAATTCAGAAACAATTTCCACACATCATCAGGAGAAAGACCTTCAAAAATAAATGAGAGAATATTTGATTAATGAAAGACTATTCTGCACCCATTAGAAGAAGAGAAAGTAATGGAATACTGTGTTCCAAAAAGCACTGGAGCTCAGGATGCAACCTAGGGTTACCTGTCCTGCATATCTTGGCTTAACCATACAGGACAAAAGATTGATGCAGAATAATTTAAAAGAAAAGCATATGAAACATTTTGCAAAAGAAAACCAGAATTGAAAATAGTACTTGCTTCTCAGACATCCCAAACAGCAGAACTGCAAGAGGAACAAATCAGTGTGGATAGCAATAAAGTTATAGCAGAAAGACTAATAAGAAACTTTTTTCTAAAGATGCACAAAGAGCCATTGGCAAAGGTGGGAAACTAAAAGAGGTAATAATGAAGAAGCAGATGGGGACATTAGAGACAGAACATGGTGAAATCCAGAGTACAAGCAAGTTTTTTTTGTGGGACTATATTAAAATATTGGGAGGTAAATAAAAATTGTGGAGAGGGAAGCAAGAGGATAAGAAGATTGAGTGATAATGCAGAGGCTAAATCAAAGGCTAGCAGTGAGGAAAAGGTTACTTCTATAGTTTCAGAAAGAGAAGTCTACAAAGAATTGAAAAGGGAAAATATTAAAAAGGGGCTGAAAGGAAAGAGTCTTTGTTTTGGAGGTAGAAGTGAATTCCATTGATAAATGCTTCTTTGGGTGAAGGGAGGACTTTATATTCATTAAGCCCAAGAGTTTTGGTGCTGGAAGAAAGTATCTATCTTGGTAGCAGATGGTGATGAAGTCATCATGGGCACCTGGAACCTAAAAAAGTGGTAAGAGAATGGACACAGGAAAATTTTCAGACATATATCAAAAAAAGCCAACTAGGGGCAGCTAGGTGGCGCAGTGGTTAGAGCACCAGCCCTGAAGTCAGGAGGACCTGAGTTCAAATCTGGTCTCAGACACTTCCTAGCTGTGTGACCCTGGACAAGTCACTTAACCCCAATTGACTCAGCAAAAAGCAAAAAAAAAAAAAAAAGCCAACTAGAGAGCATAAATAAGTGGAGGTAAGGGGAAGGTACCCTATTATGGAGCAGTGTCCTCTCTAACATTTGTAATAATTGATATTGTTCTGTGAGTTAGGCACAGTGGGAAAATGGAATCTATGGGGGAAGTACTGCAAAACAATAGTAGAAAATACCTAGAGGACAGAGACTAAAATGGATACCTTGGAAGCCTTGATTATATAAATAATACAGAGAAAAAAGAAAGATCAGATAATTATAAGGGTCTAGACAAAACAGAAAAAGAGGAAGAGGATAAAATAAATCACTTTCGGAAAGGAGTGCAAAAATAAAATTTAAAAAGTAATGAACAGGATGAGCTAAAAGGAAGGAGAGGAAAGAAGAATCTACATGGCTGAAAAGGGAAAAGAGAGAGAAAATATATAGCCAGATAAAAGCAGGAGGAACAACAGTTTGGATTGACAAAATCCAAAAACCAGAAATGGGTAACAGAGAAAAAAGGAACCTGGAATAGATGGTGGAAAGGGAGCCAGTGAGAATAAGGTCACTTAAAAAAGATTAAAGTTAAATAATTGAAAGAAGATATTAATGTTTTATACCAAGGAGAAAAATATAACTTTAAGAAATAACTTTAGAAAAACATGAAGGAAAATATAAACCTAACTCTTATACGTTTAAACGTGAATGGGTCAAACAATCCAATAAAATGAAAATGAGTGACATAGGATGAGAAAAGAAAACTCTGTAATGTGTTGCTTATAGAAACATATGCAAAAAAATTTAATAAAACTGAACAGTAGAGGGAAAAATGTCTATGTATCAAATGAATTCAAACAAGCAGAAGTAGTCATCATGCTCTCAAACAAAGTAAAACCCATCCCCCAAATAAAAAGGGACAAACAATGAAACCATGTCATGCTGAAGGGAACCATGAACAACAAATCAATATCAATAACAAACTTTTTTGTTTTTCAAATGCCTTAGCAATCAAACTTAGGAAGAAATTATCATCTGATTATCAAGAAGACATATTCAATAATATAATAGTGACTGTAAATTTCAATATATCTAGCTATTAGTTTTGGACAAGATTAACAGAAAAAAATAAACAAAATAGATAATGTAGAACTGAACAAATTTCTGGTCAAACTTTTAGATTTGTGATACTTTCTAAATGGACAATGAAAGAATTTAACTATTTCTCTGCACTACTTGGAACTTTTACAAAAATTGACCATGTACTAGGACACATGGATATTGCAAAGAAACGTGAAAAGGCAAAAATACTCAACATATCCCTTACAGAGCTTAAGGGGGAAAATAGAAATTAGTTTAGGGGCCACAAACATAAAATAAAGAATGGGAAATTTAGCAATAAAACTTTAAATGATGAATGTGTCAAAGAACAATTAATTAATAACTACATAAAAGAAAATGACTATGATGAACCAAGATACCAAATCCTCAGTCCTGAGGGAGAAATCTTGTCCTTGTAATCATTCATTAACAACATTGAAAAAGAGAAGATCAAATAACTGAATATGCATTTTTAAAATTACAAAATCAAGAAAAGAATATAAAACAAGCAAAAGGGAAGATATTAAAATTAGGAGGGAAATAGATAAATTGAGAATCAAAAGCATATAGAAATAATGAATAAAACTAAGAGTTGGAACTTTGGAAGGAGTAGTCAAATTAATAAACCTTAGCTAATCTGGTTATAAAGAAGAGAGCAAAAAATTTAATCAAAACATCAAATGGTCGAAGTGAAATCACAGTAAAATCAGGAGAAATTTTTAAAAATAATCAGAACATAAAAAGTAAAGGGACACTTTTAAAAAATAAAATATTCAAACTCATCAGAATAGTAGATTGAAATCTTAGATAACCCAAACTCAAAAGAAAAAATAGATGTAGCTGTAATGAAACAATCAAAGGGAAATTTTTAAAATAAAAACACCTCAGCCTGGTGGATTCAGAGGAGAATTCTAGCAAACTTTTAAAGAACAATTAGTATTTATATCTGGCATTTTTTTTCCAAAAAATTTAGACAGAATTTACCTTGCCAGAGTCCTTTTATGAGACAAGTATAATCCTAATACCAAAACCAGTAAAAAATAAAATATGAAAGAAAATTATAGGCCAATAATTGATGAAATTTGATTTAAAAAAATTAAACAAAATCCTATCAAACAGACTACAACAATTTACCAAGAAATAATACATTATGATCAAGTGGGGCAGACTAGGGATGTAAGGCTGGTTCAGCATTAGGAGAAAAATCAACATCATTAACTGTGTTAAAGACTAAAACATCTAAATCTACACGATGACCTCAATAGATGCAGGAAAAGTTTTTGACAAAATATGGCATTCTTTGATGCTTTAAAAAAGCAACTAAGAAAGATAGATATAGAAGGACCTTTTTTAATATCATAAAAAGCATCTACCTAAAATCAAAACTAAACATCATATGCAATGGATATTCACTAAAACTGTTTTCCAATAAATATGAGAGTGAAGTAAAAATGACCCCTTTTCTCAGTTATTTGATGTTACTCTGAAAATTTCATATACATAAAAATGCACAAAATATTTAGAGATAGACCTCCAAAAGCACACAAAAGACAAGAGTAAATTTAGTGCCCTAAAGAAATAAAAAAGACAATCCAAATACTTTGAGGATTATTCAGTGCTCAGAGTTAGGCCATCCCAATATAATAAAAATGCCAAAATTAATTTACCATTTTAATACTATATCAAATTACCAAAATGATTCTTTACAGAGCTTGTTAAAATAATGACAAAATTCATTTAGAAAAACACAAAATCTAGGGAAATGATGAAAAGAAATCTAGATGAAGGGCTAATAGCCTTCCTAAACCTCAAACTATATTATAAAATAGATAAATCATTAAAGAACAGAAAGATAGATCAATGGAATAAACTAGACAAGTATGATTCAAAAAAATAGAATGCAATAACACAATGTTTGATAAAGTCAAAAATATAAGTAATCTAGGAAAAAACTACCTCATTAGTCTGGCAGAAATTAGACTCAGATCAAGAGTTTATACTGAATCCCACAATACATTCTAAGTGGACATGTGACTTTAATATCAAGATCATACTTTTAAAGAAAAGAAGAGGACAACTCATGTACCTCTCATAGCTATAGAAAAGAGTGAACCAAAGAAGTAGTAGAAACAATTACAAATTATAAAACAGATGACTTTCATTACTTAAAACTGAAAAGTTTCTGCATAGAAAACATTTATGCACTAGAATACCAAGAAAAGTAAGCAAATGAGAGGAAAAAAATTAATATCCAATTTCCCTGGCAAGATACATAATTTTAAAAAAATGTGTAAAATGGAAATAGTCAATATTGGAAAGACTATGGGAAGATACACACACTGATACATTGTTGATAGAGCTGTGAAGTGCTACAAGCATTTTAACAAGCAATTTGGAACTATGCAAATAAAATGGCTAAAAATCCATGCCCTTTGAATCAAAGACTCCATTACTAGGCATATATCCCAAAGAAATCATCAACAAGAAAAAAAAAAAAACTCCACATATTCCAAAATATTTATAGCAGCATTTCTTATTTTATCTAAACAATGGAACAGGCAAAAGAAATTTGCATGATAACTTTATTAGACATTTAAAGAAATGGCAAGCTGTACACAATAGATTTGCAGTTTTCTGTGCAATCATCTTTTTTTTACTATGCTATATTATGGAAATTCTTGGTTTATCCCACAAATTAAGAATTAATAAATGAACAAAGTATGTGCCCATCAATTAGGAAATGACTAAATAAATTATGCTATGTGAATGTACTGAAATATTACTTTGCTTTAAGAAATTATATGTGACAAATACAGAGAAGAATGGAAATATCTTTACAATAGAATACAGAGGGAAATGAGAAGACAAAAAAAACAAATTAAACAATAACTACGGATAGAAAGAACACATTAAAAAAACAAAATTAAGCATAAAAAATTATAAAGATCAAGTGGGACTCAAAATGAAGAGATTCCCTCCCCAACCTGCTCCTTTCTTGAGGCAGCAGATTTGCAGGTGTTTCACATCTCATGTTTCCCTTTTTCAATGTATCAATCAATTGTATTGACTTTTTTTAAAATATATTTTATTTGTAGTAGGGGATGACTGAAAAGGCAGCAGGAAGAATGCATGGGTTATTGTGGTAATGTAAGAAACCAAAAATACCCCTGAAAACTTTTTGAAAAAAGTCTTTGAAATGAAAAAAATAAAGTAGAGGGGGAATACAGATAGCAGTTATAACACTGGTGCCATGGAATATCACTATCTCAGTTAAAAGTTACATTATGCTCCTATTGCAAGACTCTATCTTCCAATATTTACATATAAATAATCAAGTGGACAAACAAGTCAAAATATTTAGTGAGGAAGCTCAGAAACAAAAATAGGGACACAACTTCTTCCCATAAACTTCTGTGTTCCATCATTTGCATTCATGCGGTAAGCAATGGCTTATAGTTCCATTAATTTAATTGAAAAACTTCAATAAGGCACGCAATGAGCATTTATTTAGCACCTATAACATGCCAAGCACTAGGAATACAAAGAAAAACAAACCAAAAAAAAAAAAAAACATTACCTGTTCTCAAGAAGTTCAAGTCTCCCTGAAGAAGATATCTTGAAAACAACAATGCATATCACAACAATAATAAATAACATTAATGATGCACTTATGTGCCAGGAACTATGTTAAGTGATTTATAATTATTTAATTTGTTCTGCACAACAACGCTCAGAGATGTTATTATTATCAACATTTTACTGTTGAGGAAACTGAGGTAGGTGGAGGTTAAGTGATTTGTCTGGGGTCCTATAACTAGTAAATGTCTTAAACTAGATTTAAACTCAGTGTTTTCTGACTCCAAGCCCAGGTTGCTACCCACTACACCACCAGTTTAACCAAGATGTTTAAAGATAAGTTAAAGATAAAAAAGTAATTTCTGATGGCCCTGCAATGTGAAGCCAAATCTCATATGTGCTGTGTGTTTTAGAAAACTCCAACACTCTTAGTTCTTGGGTGGTTTTGGTCATTTGTTTGTCCACTTAAGATTGCTTTAAATGTTTCCTCAAAAGTTGCTTGAAAAGGGCCTGTCTCAGATGTCTGTGCAGAAACATACAAAGTACAGATAAAAGACACAATTGCTTAGAGATTCTAATAGAGGGAGGCAAATTTGATCTCACCAAGACTTGGTCCAGGTCCTTTCTTAACCTTTCTCCTTATCAAAGTTGGATCACAGCATCTTGGTGCTAGATAAAGGAATATCATAGGGCACCTGTTCTAAATCTTTCATTTTACAGATGAAGAAATTGCGGGCCAGAGAGTCTAAGTAATTTATGAATGGTTACATTGATATCGGAGACAGAATTTGAACCCGAATCCTTTTACTACCCAGTCTGGGCTCTAAGTAGGCATGAAAGAACAAAAAGACTCTCCAGTATCTGAGCTTCTCCAAAGTACCAGAAAAAAATGAAAGAAGTATCCAAAGATTTCACAAGTTCTTCCAACAGTTCAAGGTGACTGTAGATAGCCCACTTCCCTCCTCGGGCCCTCAGTTTCTCACTCAACAAGCCAAGGAGCTGATGAGATTGCAGCTTTTGTCAAAGCAGCACTGGGAGGAGATGATGAGGTGCTTTCCTCTGAAGAGTGCTGTGCTAAGCACAGACTGTCATATTTAGGATCAAATTATTTCCCAGGAGAGTCATTTTTCTTAACTATTGATAACAGACCTCTCAGCATCAGGGAAAGAAAGTCCCCACGGTGGCTCACAAAGTGCATTATGAAATTGTGGGATCCCAGAATCTTAAAGTTGGAACAGATCTCAGAGGACATCAAGTCCAACCCACCCTAAAAAATAATTTTCACTCCCACAAAAAATAATGACAACAGTCACAATAATAAATAGCATTTATATGCTTTCAGTTTTGCAGAGCACTTTGAATGTTATCTCATTTGATCTTCACAACCCTGAGAGGTAGGTACCATTATTATCCCCATTTTGTAGGTGGAGAAACTGGACCGGTCAGGTTAAGGGATTTGTCCAAGATCACCTAGCTAGTGTCTGAGCCTGGGTTTGAGTTCAGGTTTCCATCCTCTATCTATTTTACCAACATGACTGACAAGTCATCCACCAGCTAGAAGGCTTCCAAGGAAGAGTGCACCACTCTTAGGGAAGCCCCTTCCCTTGGACGTAGCTACAAGTACTAGGGCAGTAACTCAACATCAAGCTAAAGGGGACAGGCACTCCACTAAGCATTGAGGATGAGTCTGCAGGCCATGAACACCCATTTCTCAGACAAACCATCATCCACTTAGCTCCCATGTAGACTTCTACAATTAATCACTCGATACCTGGAAGAGATTTTACTTTTATCCCTGGGGGATATTTCACCTTTTCAGCCTGGTGTTTAAGACTATTAAGAGGATTTTTAATTTTGACTCTATCCTGCAGCATAGTGGTCATCTGTCCCAACCCTTTGAAACCCAGCTGTCCCATACTTAGAATAAAAGAGATGTTGACAGACTTCAGAATGCCCAATCATTTGGAACACCTACTATGTCTGATATTGTAGAAGAACTCAAAAAACAAAACAAAACAAAACCAAAACCAAAACCACCATCATTAATGAGGGTCTTTTATTTTGTCTTTACACATCAGTAATGGCTCCTCTAAATCTTCTTTTTTTGCATCTTTCTTTATTCCCCAAACAACTTCCCCAATTTGTTGGATTATTGATTATTAGAGCTGAAAATAGACAAATAATTTCTTTCCATATGAAAAAATTGAGGCCCACTGACATGAAGTGAC
>JAJPUD010001209.1:368333-394218 GCA_023553655.1 Myrmecobius fasciatus | reverse complement strand
TCTCTCTGGGTCTCTGTTTCTCCATCTCTGACTCTTGCTCTTTCTCCCTATTTCTCTCTTCCTTTTTCTTTCTCTCTCCAAAGCTCTTAGAAATATTTCTAGCTAAAGATCAAGTGAAATAAAACAAGCAGGTACCAACGGCTTTTCACCAGTGAGATTTGATGCCTACCTGCCACAGATTTTTATATCAAAGCTTAAGAAATGGCCAACAAAATCAATCCATCACTTGCCTCCAAGATGGTGGAAGAAAGGGCCTGACATTTTAAAAGGCCTATGAAGACTTCTCTCCTGGGACTCATGTGTCACACCCCCTTAAAGCCCCAACTCATGACAGCAATAACTCTGGGATGGAAGACCCTCTAACCTGGGATGGGTTCATGAACCAGAAAGCCCAGCAGGGCCTATGCAAGTGGAACAACCAGGCATAGCCATGGATATTAACTTTCTCTTTCTCTGATTTAACCTCATTTATTAGGACTGAAATAGAGCTACAGTTATATGACACATTAGCACCCTGTAGCCATGAACCCTCTTACTGAATCTTTTTATTCTTGTTATTGTTTTTCTTTACTGAAGATTTTTAAAAGAAACTTAACTCTCAAAGTGCTAATATTCTATGCATAAGCCAAGTAAGGAGTGAACTGTGACTTTAGACAAGAAGGACTGATCAGGGAAAGCTCTCTACTACTGGGACTTCTTTTTTATTTTATTTTTTTATTATATTTATTTATTACTGGGATTTCTTTGGCCAAACATTTCTCCTAATTCAAGTTCAGGGATGGGATTACAAAGCGATTTGTGATTGTGTGAATAGAAGAAAGGAGGGCTCCATTTCCAAAGTAAGAAGACACATTAGGGATGATGAATGAAATATTAAAGCCCTGTCTGGCTGACACAGCTGTCCCCTAGTTTAATCCTGCTGGGCCTGATTGGGCTGAGCTGGACTGGGCTACTACATCTTGGGCAGTTTTCATGTAGAAATTGCCACTTAGACAGGAGACTAGTGAGCAACATACCAGAAAAATCCCAGATCCAATACAACCAACGAGCAGGACGTGCTGTTAATTGGCCAGAGAATGAAACCGTTCATTTCTTCTTGTACCCAGAAGTCTAGCACCTCCATTTCCCTCCCCAAATGGGGCCTTGAAAAAGCCAAATATGCCTTTTCAAAACATGCCAACTAACTAGCCTACTGAATCAGAGAAGGCAAAAAGTTTTGGGTACTTACCAATGCTGCTGAGCCATGCTTGCCTTCTCCAGTAGACTCAAAGCCAAAGCAAGACTGGTATTGATGAGAGATTTCTTTAATAGCCAGAGCAACTTCAGGGATGAGAGAAAGTCTGTGTTTCCAAAAAAGGATAACTCCCTTCTCTCTCATCAACAAGAAATGACTGTACAAGTTTCTATCAGCAATCATTTCATCCTTTATGGTTCTATCCCCAAAGTCCTAAGCCCTGTCCTTCTCTGGGTTCCAGATACCCAGAGTTTGTGAAATTGTCTTTGCCAGACTAGTCTTGGATTAAAGATATATATTTTTTTTCATCCAGATAAAGAAAATCTAAGATCCACAGCTGGTAGGCCAGCTTTTTTTTTTATCCATTATTAAGTCAGCTGTCCTCATCACATAATATATCATAATGATTTAAAACATCCAAACGGTGCCAAAGAATTAGCAGATGAAACTCCCGAATTCCGACGGACTGACGAGGTGATTAAATTAGCCATTTATGGATTTCAGAAAGAAAGGGACGAAAGTGTTTTATAGTGTAGTTAAAAAAATCATTGAATGCTTCCCTCATGTTGAACATTTCCTAATGTCAGAAGCAGGGTGGATGACACAGAAATCATAAATCCAACTGATAAGTGTTAAAAATCACTTTAGTCTGCCACCTTCCTAGAAATTCAATAAAATCATATGGGAGAATTTTGTCGATGCCATGGATATGGTCTGGACCTACTTTCAGACCTACAGTACAATTCACAGCTCCTACCTGGGTTAAAGTTGATTGGGAGAGGGGGGGATTAGATCATTTTAAAAGATTGATTAATATTAAATACATATTTTGCTATAAATACCACTCAAAATGTGAATTCATCTTCACATTAAACAATAGCATCATCTCCACATCTAATCTAATAGTTGTTGGATTTGGGTTTTTTTGTTCTTGATGCGTTTTTGCTGTTTTTGTTCGTTTGGTATGGGATTATTTTTTGTTTGTTTGTTTTTCAGACAAGGGAGCTAAATCTGTAGTCCTCTTGCTTTTTCCCAGTACCAATAATGCATCATTGGTCTGTACTGCCAGCAAGATATCTCTCAGAAATATAATTGATAAATACTTGTGGAGCAGGCTCTAGCCATAGGGTTATGTGACCAGGCTAACTAAAACAGAGGTCAAAGCCATTAAGTCTCAGGAAGTGGATTTTTGTCTTCTTTACCCCCTGACGCATCCCTTTCCATTTTGCAATTTTGAAAATCAGAAGCCACTTTTGTATCCATCTATGAGCTTTTCAAAAGGGGTCCTTAGATTATTGAGTAGAAATCCAAGGACTATGAAAAGAAAAAAAAAAAAAAACAAGGCTCCCCCATGCATTGCAAGGATCAGATGAACCATGTCAGAGAGCTTATTTTACAGAAGCAAGCAATCTGCCCCTCTCTCTTTACCTGGATAAAACATCCAGTCAGCCTTCCCCCCACCCATGAGTGTGGTAGGTGCCCCCACACACACACACACACCTGGCCAGTCTCATGGCCAGCAGGTTCTGCAGAAGAGAGATGGGCTTTTTCTCTGTGCACATGTATGTGGAAATGGGGCAGGTCCCTTTTGGAGGCACAAGGATCAGCTGCTCCCCAGGCAGGGTGGCCCTTCCCAGGAGCACCCAGCCTCTCCTTTCCCCTTATCTATTTCACATCGGGTATTAAGCCATTCTGTCAGATCGGCAGCTTGGATTTTTGAGAGGTCTGCCACGGCAAAAGGCAGCTTTGTTTCTCTCTCCCTCCTCCACCTCCTCCTCTGGTGTCTACCGCGCCTTCCAACTCCATCAACATTTCCAACTGAGCCTGGGGCAAAACTGGGGAGAAAAAAACCACCCAGTGCATTGCATTTACAAACAGAAATAAACACCTTTTCAGCAGGTTCTACATAATCACTAAACACGAGGCGAGGAGGAAAAAAAAAGCCCCAACCCCAAACAAAACCCATTTTTGATGTCAATTCTGAGCAGCTGTGACCCCGGATTTTCTGGAGGAAATAACACCATTACCTAAAGACGTCTAGCACTGGGATCTGGGGCTGCATCACAATTTCTTCTCTTGTTTACTAAAAAGCTCCTATTTTGGCTTGTGTGTCACACCTCAGCATATTGCTTCAATATGTTTGTGTACAGAGAGGCGAATGCTATTCCCGGCTCTGCCGGGAGTGCACAGCTGCTCTCTCCAAGGAGGCTACCTGCGCCGGGCTCGGAGGAGAAAGCCATTTCACGGTGCCAGGTATCTGCAGCTCAGATGCTAGCTCCACTGGCACAGCCCGGGAACTTGGGGGAGCGGGCGCCGAGTGGGCGAAAATGAATCCGCTATGGAAATGTCGGAAGCAATAAATTAGCCCACGCTGGGCTGCCAGGGGGCTGCTGATTGCTTAATCCTGCTTTGTCCGAGCAGCTTCTGCCCCCCCCCCACCCCCACCCGGGCTTCTTCCGGGAGGCGGGGGTGGGGGAGATCTCGGGCATGGCACTGGAGCGGGGAGCAGCATTCCCAGGTGGTCCTGGAGAGGTGACTGGCCGGGGATGGCTTCTCCGGGAGCTGTCCAGGGAATCAGCCCGAGCTGACAGACAATTGGACATTTCCAGCGGCTGGGGCTTGGTAAAAAGGCAGTCTAGTCTGCTCCTGCCACAGAGCTTGGCCAGGCACAAAAGCGTGCTCGTGGCAGGGCAGAACCTGTGGCCAAAATCCCCCACCCCCAGCCGCCTCCCACTTCGCCCTCGCTCTGCGCCTTCTCCTCCGTGGGGATCCTGGCAAACCTGCCATCCGGGACTGGCAAAATCAAGGCCGGCGTGGGCCACCATCTCCTTTGTCAAGGATCCGAG
Organism: Myrmecobius fasciatus; assembly: GCA_023553655.1. Lineage (NCBI taxonomy): Eukaryota > Metazoa > Chordata > Mammalia > Dasyuromorphia > Myrmecobiidae > Myrmecobius > Myrmecobius fasciatus. The sequence goes on along the minus strand of JAJPUD010001209.1, from coordinate 390,138 downwards.
GGTAACAAACAGTTCCCGGTTGCTATCACGGGCTGCCGTACCTCTGATAGATTTCCCCTGGAAAACCCATTTCTGTGAGGCAGTTAGAATGCAGACCCCAATCCCCCTCTCCCACTTTCTCCTCCCATTCATTCTGGGGAGCAGCATTTATCTTGAGGCTATTTGGTGGGACCCAATTAACATTTGGAGCCAGGATCCTTAATGTTTGTGCCTCGGCCCCCTTCGGCAATCTGGGGAAGCCGGTGGTCCACTTCTCCAATCATGTTTTTCAATTCATAAAATAAAAGCTAGAGGATATTCAAGGAAACTAGTTCTATTGAAAGACAGTTTTCCATTAAAACAAGAAGAAGGTCACAGACTCCAAGTCAAGAACCCCTGGTTTAGAGATCCTTCGACAGGAGGTCTCAAATTGTTCATCATCAGAATTAAAAAGGAAGAAAAATCTTCCAAAGTAATAAAGAATGAGGGTCTGGCATCTCATCTCTGTTGTTATTTCCTGGTCTACAAACAGAGTGTTTTGAAATGGAGTCTCCTAAGACCCCCAGCCACGTCTCCCTCACCTAGTCCCCAGCCCTCTGTTTGTTTGTAAAGGATCCACTTTCCTAGATATTCCAGATGCAGCCTTTGTGAAGGTTCTCTGGGCTAAACAATACAACTTCCTTAATTTCCTTCAGAAAATGTAGGGTAAATCCTTCAAATTAATATTTCCTTTTCTATTTTAATTGCAAAAAATAAGAGTGCTTATGGCTTTTAATGAGAAGCTGCTGCCTTCTGCTTTTTACCTGAACTTCTTGGTTCTTAAAACTCCATAAACATATTTATATTAAGTATGGGACTTCTGGGACTGTTGGTAGATTAAACCGAATCACAGGATGCTAATAATTTATGTCACTTCTCCTTTTAACCACCCCAGCAAAATGAATGTCTGTGGTCTCATTTTTTCCACTTGTATATTTTTATTTGCTTCAACAGCTTCCCTATCAATAATTTGAAAAATGCTCTGCTTGCACCCCCACCTCAACACACACACATACAATTAGAAAACAATGCTTGTTGTAGCAATTCAAACTTAGCTACTTAATAGTCAGATAATTAAACACACAGAGATAGACTCCAGGTTTGCATTTATGCTTTGGAGAACAGAATTTTCACACAGCTAAAGTGATGCAAATGGTGCTCATTTATCTATAGATTTCTAGCTGCACATTTAGACCCCTCCCAGGAATTGCTCTTGTTTTTTTGTTTTGATTTTGGGGAGGGGCCACACTCTACATCTCTTGGAGTATGTTCTGGGGCATCGCACCTGAAACCCCTGCCATTCTCTGAAATCTCAACAACATCAGAACTTGAACAGAATGGTCAATTCCCCAATAACACAATAGATCTAGCCCATGAAAGCAAGATTCACTGATGAAGAGCAATTGAATCTTCTCATCCTTACTACTCAGACTCAAGAAAATATCTGCAGCAAAGGACAGAAAAGAGGGTGGCTACCTTAGAAGGCTTTGAGATTGAGATGTGAAAGAAGGCACTGGAAAACAGACTTCTTCTTAGAGCTAGGAAGGTTCTTAGAGATCAACTTCTGAGCCTTACAATCTGTATGACTTTAGGGAAATAACTTCCCCTCTCTGGGCCCAAGTCCCTACCTCTAAGGATAGCTGTGAGGTTCAGATGAAGAAATGTTTGTAAAATATTTGTGAATTTGAAAGCATATAGAGATAATGGATTCATTCTGCAGATGGAGAAACATTTTTGGACTTGACCAAGGAGGGATTTTTTTTTTGATTGACTATGTATGTTTGTTAGAAAGGGTTTTTATTTTCCTTGGGAGTAGGGGGAGAGGAAAGAAATGTTTGTTAATTGAAAAAATAAAAGTTAAACTTCAAAAAGCAAGCATATAAATGTCAGGTGTTGTCAATGTGGTCATCATTGATTTCAAGTCAAAGGGCTCTCAGAAATTATCTGATTCACTCCCCGTGCTTTAGAGGTGTTACAACCTAAAAACCATGGGGTAGTAGATATTGAGCCAAAACAGAGCCCAAAGGCTGACTAGCTCAATACCCTCCTTTTAAAGAAGTGGGGAAAGAGGCCTTGGAAGCTGTGACTTGTACAACAGAAACAGGATTTGACTCCAAAGCCAACGCTCTTCCCGTTGGGCTACACTGTTTCTTTACATAGATTAGCCTGCCCAGCACTCTAATTTCACAGATTGAAAAATAACAATGACAGTCATAATCATTTATCATGATGATAATGATAATAATTTTAGAGACTTGGACAGTGTAGGACTAGGACTTGTCAAGTTCTAATGAAAGAAATGGGGCTGCAACTTCTCTCTCCTATCTTCCAGTGTGTCTAAGATTGTGCAAGATTGCTCCATATTCAGTGCACTTTCCTCAAGGCTTGGCAAAGCCAGGGGACTGGAAGTGGTGAGATTGAAAATCAGTAGATGCTTGACTATATTTCCTATTAGGCAGTTTCTTTGGAGGCATGATGGAGCTTCTTTTCCATCTACAGCACCTCCTGCTGGCTGATCTCAGGCAAACACCTTCCAGTTGTCACCAGGTACTGGTAATTCCCAAGGTCTGTCTATTCTCTTGCATATAAGGAAAAATACATCTCAGAGTAAAGCACTCAAGGGAGGAACCCCCTGTTTTCTTTTCTTTTTCTCATTCATTGACATTTTTGACCTTTGGTGTCTCTTGCTCCTTAAGGATTTTCTTGTCTCTTCCTTGGGTCTTTTCCTTGCTTCCCAAGAGCCTGCTTTGGTGTCTGTATGAAGGGTTACTGGTTCCTATTTCACTTCTTCATCTGATCTGCCTTACAAGGATACTCTACACATCCATGGCTTCATCCTTGCTAAAGAAGTCCTTTGTGACATCTGCCCTTGATGTCCAAAAGACTCAAGCCATTTTGGTGGGTTTTATAAATAAACATGAGATTTTAACTCATTCAAATTTAACTAAACAGATGGACTTTTTAAGTTGACTCCACCAGACATTTAGCTCACCAGACAAACTAGTTCAATCCAAATGGAGGAACCATATTTCGTGAGTCTGTCCGCTTCCTTTTGCCTGATTATATTATCCTTGAATGTATCCCTTCCCCTCCATTTTCCATCTCCCTTTTTTGTTTGTCTTCCCCCATTCAAATGCAAACTCCTTGAGAGAAGGGTTCCTCTTCTTGTATCTGCTGTGCTTAACACAGTACTTGCCCCATATTAAGCACTCAATAAATGTTCTCTATTCCCCTCTATTTCTCTAATTATCTCTCATCTCCCTCCTGATTTGTTTGCTCTTCTACTCTTCAACATGTTAGCTCAGAAGCAGGGGTCCTTCTCGCTCCTCTCCCTGTGCTTCTCTTGGCCAGTGCCCCAAGCCCTTCCACCCTGTCCCTGCTGCCACATCACTGAATATCCCAGAGGCTAAGACGGGACTTCCCAGTAGCCCTAGCAGCAGCCCAGACCTGTTGTTGCAAAGCACCAGCTCCCAAGCCTGAAATGAGTCACATTCCCATCTGGGAAATATGCAAACGGCGAATCTGCCTGAATATATTTCACGACATTGATTTTAAAGACCTTGCCATTGTTTTTCTTTGGATGCTATGATTATCACCCTCATTTAGCGGCCCCAGAACTCACATTCTAAAAACCAACTGACTTTCTGACTTGCTGATTTTCTAAAGGAAACCATGAAAAATGACAATAGAGGAGGGTAAAAATGTTCTGACGAGAAGTGAACTAAAACATGCATTCTAATGAGCTGTGAATAGTCCCCTGCTTGTGTGTGTGTATGTATGTGTGTGAGTGTGTATGTGTGTGTTGGGAGCCTGATTCTCCCCTTCACTTGGGCTCCAAAGTCCCACTGACATCATATGCTAAATAAGCCCACTTTCAGGAAATTTGGGCAAAGCCTTTCTTCTCTGCCAAAATGTCCAGCCTACAGAGGGGTCAAAGTATGGAGGGAATATCACTGATTTTCTGAGTGTGGCCCATTTCATCTTCAATTCCCTTCATTCACTTAATAAGTATTGCACACCTTCTCTAAAGTTAGTGAACTTGGAGTTGGGAAGACCTGAGTTCAAATTCAGCTTCAGATACTATCTGTGATCCTAGATCTGTTTGTCTCAGTTTCTTCAACTGTAAATGGAGATAATAATAGCACCTAAGGATCAGATGAGAAAGTATTTCTAAAGTGCCTAGCATGGTGTCTTCCAATGGTGGTGGCTGGTGGGAATGGATGTGGGGGGACGGGGTGCAGATATTTGGGGTTCTATGCAGCTGTTGGGAAAGTGCTAGCTCCTCCTGCATGTACCAGGTGCTGGGCTGGACATGGGAGTCCAAAATCAAAAAGAAAACCATCCTCACCTTTTTGGAGCTAACATCTGTGCACTCAAGTTAGCTGAAGGGTTTGGTAGATTCTGTTAAGTACATGATGTTTTAAGCAAGCCTGATGGGGACAATGGAGACACAATCTGGCTTACAAACACAGAAAGCAAAGAAGAATTCTTCCTAAGCCCAGAGCTGGGAGGGTTGGAGGCCATCTGGTCCAACCTTCTCATTTTGCCGAGATCACTGAGACTGAGGGCATGAGGTCATTTGCCGGCCCTCGGCCCCATTAGAAAAAAGTCATTTTCTTTAGAAAGGGTCGCCGTGTCTTCTTGGTCCCTTTCTCTCTCCCAGCTAGCTGTGCTCCTGAATGCCCCTCCTCCCAAGAGGGGGTAAAATCAAACCTTGAGCTTGTCACTGTCCTTGACCCCACTCCACCCCCAAACTCCAAACATGACTGGAGAGCCCAGAAGGACACAGAGCCCCTCCACACGGAGACTATACCATACACACCAGGAGGGACCGATTTCTTTCCAGGAATCTTCCCTCTTTAATCTGATGAGTAATAATGAAGGTTCTGGGTTACCATGATTACAAGTTCAGGTTGAAAAAGACTATTCATGAGCTGCTCCATATAGACCTCAAAGATCATGAGGAGACTAGCAGGGATCCAGGAAGACCTGAGGATCTGGACTACAGTCCCACTGAAAAGATTAAGCCTGGTATTCTTGCTCCCCATGGACCTGGGGGAGGGGAAACTTCTCCACTTGTTTTTTGAAATAGAGACACATGCAGATAACCAGAGACACTGTTTGGTTCAGGTTTGTTGTTTATTTGTTCGTGCTTGGGAGGGGCAACCAATTTTTTTTATGTTGATTTGATTATCATAAAATCCCAAAAGTGTGAAAAAACAGATTCTGATTCTCAGGACCATGCTCCTTGGTGACAGCCAGAACGGTAAATCTCTGCTCTGTCCGACTTCAGCTTTTATTTCCCTGAAATTTTCCACTGTGCTCCTTCAGGCACAGAGATCCAGCAGGGAGAGGGCCAGCCGGCTGCTGGGAAAGGATGTGGGGGAGGCAGATGCAGATGTTGGGGGGTCTGAGCCAGGAGAAGTCAGTGAGTGCCCATGCCCGGAGTCCACACCCAGACTGTGCCCACTGACTTGCGGCCGGCCCCAAAAGCCTCCTATAGGGCCTGCTTTCGAGATTTCCTTTACACTTTGTTTACTATATATTCCAATAGTGTAATATTAAACAAAAACAGTGTGTCCTATGCCAGGATGATTGATTACTACACCGTTGCAAGGTCACCTCCTAGGAACAGGCTGGGTGCAGCAAGGGCTGTCTGACTCATACAGTTAACACTATATCCGCATTGTATGAATGTCACCAGCAATCCAGTGATTTATTGCTTGGAAGGCTCTGTTCAATTTTTTCTGCCTGACCAAATTGCACATTTTCTAGAAAAAGAAGCAAAAATATTTCAGCACACGGATTACCCCAACTCCGCCTGTCTCCCCCCGGGTTCCAGGAGGGATCTCAGAGATGCTGATCATCAAAACCTCCTCTTTTTCCTCGGATCCCCTCTCCTCATCCTGGCCACTGCCAGATATTTGGACAAAAAATGATTAGTACACTAATGAAAAGGTGCAGCAGGAGATTAAGGCCTTTTTAATCAGATTTGGGTAACATCTGTGGGCTATGAGTAAGGGCAGCTGTAGGCTTCATTTCTTCATTTTAGCTAGATTTACTTTGGATATAAAATTGTTAGCCTGGGGGAAAATGGAAGGGGGGGGGGAAAGATAGTCTTACCGAAAACTACATAACCCAAACTGCTTAAAAACACACAGAAATAAACCTCTTTTGCTCTGGAGGGTTTGTCTGGTTTTTTTTTCCCCTTCTCTTTCTGAAAATAAGATATCATTAGAAACCAAGAAAGGGGTTTACAAGAAAATGTCTAGTAGAGTCTTTGCATTAAGATCCAGTGAATCTAGATTGTGGCTTTTTGCTCCCAGTCTGATCCAGGAACTGGAGCTAACAAATGTGTCCTGTGACTTGGACTGGATTTTAAAGCATTTTCACCTGCCCCTCCAATCTAACTCACATCCCAACTAAATTTGAATAAACAGAAAATAGAAAAAGGGTGGGGGGGGGAAGAAGGCTGCTTGTTTTCTCTCCAACTTCAACTTCAAACTGTTAAGCATTTTTTGCTGACACATTTTGCTGATTATTGGGGCTGTTCTGTATAAAATCACTGTCAGGAAGCTCATTCATTTGTTTCCCAGTGTACCTGTGTCATGCAAGCTGAATTTTCTGATCTGGGAAAGGAAATCAGACAAAGGGATGGAAATCTTAGCCCTCCTTCCAGTTTGCACATGGACCTCAGCAGCAATACCATAGAGGTATCTGGCAGGCTCAGAATTAGCCATTTAATGGGATACCACTTGGGGTAGATGGAGTGTGCCTGGGGTTGCCACAGGGGAAGGAGTGACAGTGTAGATTTGTAAAGCCTGAAGGAAAAGCTCACCAGAGGCAGCCGGCTTCCTTAGTCTGACCCTCTTCTGTTCTATCGGCAGGTTTCTAGCTTGAGAGAGCTAGAGGAAGGTTTTCATTTTCTCTCCCGCTCAGTGTCTTTGTCTGTGTCTGTCTCTGTGTCTGTCTGTCTCTCTCCTGCCTTTCTGCCTTTCAAGACAGCTTGTTAACTAGGTTGTTTTTTTTTAAGAAAAATCCCATGTAACTAACAAGAAACAATTTCATGAAGTATTTTCACATCATTTAATACTTGAATGCTGAAATTAAGATTTGTCTTTCATCTACAGCAAATATTTCATTTCTCTAGCCAGAAAATTATTATCCCATTAACACAACAGCAAGAAAGATGAGGCACGACCCTCAGTAAAACTGGCTCAAAAAGCAAATGTGTGTGATACACTGAGAATCTCATAACCAGGGATCCAGCATTGTTGTATCATGTTCAGAAATTGTCTGTGGTTCTTAAAACTTGAGACACAAAAGAAAAAGCAGTCAGCTCTGGATTTTAAAATGACAATAAAATCCACGGACTCCTATTCAATTCAAAACAATCGAGTGAATATTTATAAAGTGCTTCCTCTGTGCCAAGTACTGAGCTGGAAAAGAGAAAGAAAAGGAATAGAAAGGAGAAGGAAAGGAAAGGGAAAAGGGAAAGGAAGGGAAAAGCAAAAGCAAAAAGGAAAGGAAAGGAAAGGAAAAAAAGAAGAAAGGAGAAAGGAGAAAGGAGAAAGGAGAAAGGAGAAAGGAGAAAGGAGAAAGGAGAAAGGAGAAAGGAGAAAGGAGAAAGGAGAAAGGAGAAAGGAAAGGAGAGAGGAAAGGAAAAAAGGAAAGGGAAAGGAAAAAGAAAAGGAAAGGGAAAGGGAAAGGGAAAAGGGGAAGGGGAAAGAAAGGAAAGGAAAGGAAAGAGAAACGGAAGGGAAAGGAAGGGAAGGAAAAACCTAATTTTCTAGGACAATTTTTAGTAATTTTAGTAAAAGCTAGTTTTTACTAGTTCCACAGCAACTATCATGAAAACCGTAGTTTATACTTCCTCTGGAAATCTAGAAGACAGTTTCTCTTAAATCATCAATTTATATTTGGATATTTGGAATATCTAACATCTAATAATCACCTATTGTTCTAATACTATTAAGCTAAATAAATCTCTATTAAGTTAATAATCTCCAATTATTCTGATGGGTTTCTACAATCCATGTCTCTGATCTATTCCATTTTTAGAGTGAATTTGCAATGCCTCCTGTGAATTGTAACACTAGAGTTACTTTGAGTTCAAGGGTTCAAATCATACACTTTTCTTTTTTTTGTTTCTTGATTTTTTTTCTTTCTCTTTTTTCTCATGCTTTCAGGATTTTGTTTGTTCGACAAATCTAGTGTTCTGGAATTCACATTTCAAAAAGCCCAAACTGTCCACAGAAGATCCATTTACTCCTTTTGAGTGGAACAAGGGGGTGAAGAGGGGGTTTGTCGAAGCCACTTATCAAACCAGTCTCATTTATCTCTCTGACTATCCTCAGGATGCTTAGTAAAATGTCTCAGCGTGGTCCCTCTAGTTGGTACTGGCATGTTTTAGAAGTATGACAGGGATTTTTGTTGGCCACTCATGGCCCACCCACACTTCTTTCACTAGTCAAATTTTGAGAAAATTTTGACTTTTTCCCTCTGAATGCAAGAGAAAATCATGGATCTCATTGAAGAAATTCATTTATACCTCAGCTTTCAATAATCTGTGATCAATGATATGATGCCCCATCACACTCCTCAGTAATATATTTAGGATCATCTCTTTTGCTCTTCTCTTTCCTTCTTGAAGCCAGGTTCCAATAAAGGGCACATAAAGAAAATACAAGGGGTCTGTGTAAGTAAAAGCTTTGAGCAATGTCAACTGAGAGCTATAAGAAGAAACCACATGGAGAACACTACAATATTCATCCAAGAGCCAAATCATGGCAGAGGAAGTTTCACAGGATTTTCTGAGCTTTAATCTTCATCATCATCATCATCATCATCATTGCTGTTGTTATTATTATTTATAATAATGATGATTAGATCTACTTCTTTGAAAAAAAATTCAGATTACACACAGCAATAAGTCCTTCTCTCCTTAAATATCCGAAATAGCCCCCCAACAGTCCCCAAAGTGAGCATTTTCAGCTCCCCTTTCCAGGAAAAATAAAACCACTTGTTCTATGCCCAGAAGGTCGTCCGTCACTCTAGGACTTTTTCCCACCAGAAAGAGAAGGGCCGTTCCACTTGACAGGGAGCCTTTCTGAAGCTGCCTGATGCACTCCACTGTTCCCAGGAGCTCCTGCTACTTTTGAATGAATGCCATTGTCGCCTGTCGCTTTCATTCCCTCACTGCTTTGAACAGAGGAGGGAGGTATTTTTTCAATGTTTCCCAGAAGTAGGAGTCCCTTCCCCAATGGGTACAGTGGCCCTGGATCATAGCTGGATACTGATTGGTTGTTGCTGGGACACCATTCCTAGAAGTACTAGGCAGTATGTCTAAGAATAATGTCAGTACATGGCAGACCCTACAGGTGCCCATGGGCAAGATAGGTATTTTAGGATCCCTGATGGCATGGGTAATTCTGAGCCTGTGCTGTGGAGGAGACAAGGAGCTGTGTTCACAATGCAGCCCTCCTCACTGGTATTGATATGTGCCAGAGTAGCCTGGCTAATGAGCCTAATGCGAGATGAATAAAGAAGCAGGCTGGAGATGGAAGATATTTGAAATCCATTGAAATGAATTTTAAAAGAAGTGAAACTGAGCCACTGGATGTAAAGAACAGGCTAAATGACTCGCTCGAGCTCTCGAAAAGTCAAGTGCTAAGGAACCATTTAAAGTGATTCTGGGGAAAGCAGGAGTGATGTTGGTTATGGGGGGGGGCTGATAGAGCCAATCACAGAACACAGCAAATGATCTGCTCTGGTGGGGTTTGCTCTGTTTCTCCCTGCTCACACACACACACACACACACACACACACACACACACACACTCTCTCTCTCTCTCACATATACACAGTTGCACACATGTGGTTACACATTCACACAGCACACTTACATGTGCACACACACCACATATATGTGCTCACAAATGCATGTGCACTGCACACATGCACACAAGTAATTCACATAGTCATATTTTGGCTAAATATAGCAATGTTTGTTAGAAAACCTGAGCATACTAGGAAATGTTAACACTTTTAATTACTAGGTGTGTGTCTCTCGGTGAAATTTGAATGTAATGAAACATTCCACTGGACCTCTTGCCTGATGTAAAATAAAATTATTCATTGAATATGAGACCACCAGACCACCTACTGTTTTTTTTCTCTCTTTTTTTCTTTTACAAATGGTTGAACTATCACGGGGTTACAGAACTTAACATGTAAATTGCAATAGAACTTATAATTTCTCTATTGAATCCCTGAAGACTATCATTTAAGTCAAATATATGAGTGAAATTTTGCCTCTGTGCCATGATCATGCGGAGGAATGGTCAAAATTCAAACCTATCTGCAGTAATTATTAACCCCATAATAATGCAGTTTAGTTATTTAATCAAAAGCCTAAAAATTATTAATGTCAAGTGCTTCTTTTTTAAACACTACCATTTAACTCTGAAGGTGACGTTGCTGGATCTCCCCCATTAGGGAGATAGGTTGCAAATCTAAGAATCCCAAGCTTCAGAGAAAGATTGCTAGTCCCCTTTCAGCTCATTACTCTGAAATAGCAGAGAGCAGCTACAGAAGATCATTTTTCTCAACAATGGACCTGGACTAATTTTTAATATTAACTGAAATTGATCACTCCCCCATGAGCTCAACTTGATCTATGAGTAAAGAGCCAAAGACGCAGAAAATCCTGGGAAAAGCCCATCCTTCATGGGTAAACATCAGTGAAGGAAACAAGGAGTTAGGCAAATGTTCCCACCACATGCTGGTAAAGCCTATTGTTTCCTAGTTGGTGCTGCAGGGGAATCGGAAAGGTGACTTTATGTCACCTGGTTTCAGCAATAGAATTGTTCCCTTTCTTCCCTGTCCTTCCTGCTGAGACAAAGATCTCCATTTTTATACCTTTCCTGCTGTGACAATTATAGCCCTGAAGACCCTGACTCAGGCTATGTCCCCTTTGAGGGACCCCACTTTCTTATGCTTAGAGACAGTCTTGCAAAACCATGAATGGAGATCATAAAGAATCAAAGACGCAGAGGTAGGAAGGACCTCAGAAGAAGGCTACTCCAACTCCCTCATTTGGCAGATTGGGAAAGGAGGTTGAAAGAAGCTAGATGACTTATGGGCAGAAAGTAGCAGGGCTGAGATTCAAACACAGCTCCTCTGCCTTCAGAGCCAACACTTCACAGTCACATGCACAGAAACCCCTTAGCTCTGGTGGCCAGCTAGCTACCCCAACATGAAGGCAATAACGTTTGATTGTCTGTCCCACCCTGAACCCCTCGCTCGGGAGAGGTCCACAGGTTTCCCTTGGGAGCCATGTGCAAGACATTCGGTAGGCTGCTGGTGGCTGCCTTTTGGGATCTCCCCAGATTCCCCAAAGCCTAGCTTGATCAATAGATCCCGCCTCTTTCCCAAGCAAGGGATCGCCACTGGGAGACAGATTCGATTTTATTCCCTCATTTACCTTGTGATGGAGGTAATCAGGAACAGAGGACTGAACTAAGAAAAGGGAGATAGCCCACTAAGGAAGAAGAGAGGGAGAAAAACACAAAGAATCTGGATCACCCCCTGAGCCGAGTTAATGCACAATCAGTAGCCAAAGTCAAACCTGACCCTCGGTGACATGAGAAGAGATTAGAAAATGCCTTCTTCCCCTCCCTTCCCAGCCTCCCCCTTTTTGGACCTTCCATCCTGGATGCTTCCCTCTGGTGAGAGCTACAAACCCCAGAGACCTGATTGACACCGTCCATCTCCCAGTGGCCAGCTGAAACTCCATGGCGCTCTCCTTGGCCAGTCCCCACATCTTAGCGCCAGATGTTGAGAATTCTCAGATTCTGCCCTAGCAGCCGCTGTCCTTTTTCACCATAGCCTCTGCAGGGGTGAGAGGAAGTGGCAGTGTAGGGTTGCTTGTCCCTGCTCTCCCTTGCAGCCCCTCTCCCCTCCTTGCTCTGCTGCCTCCCTCCCCAGGGCAATTCTTCAGTGGTCCTTGAATCTTTCACCCGTCACTCCTCTTTCATCATTATCTAAGGGGATCGGTCAGCCCAGTGCCACCACCTGCCTTTTCAATCCAGTGCCAATGAGACGATGGCAGACTGTCAGACCAGGGCTCATTCCATTTAGAGTGAGCCTCATTAACACCGCTTTTTCCTCTGGCTATCTGCCACCATAGGTTAAGAAGACTGTTGTTACTAAACACACACACACACAGAGTAAAATGCTAAGCCCGATCTGATTTTTAACTCACCCACCCTGAGAAATGCCCCACAGTCGGAGAAGGAGGTACTCCCTGGGCTGCTTAGGGTGGACATTTGGAGGGCGGCCTGTGAGCTCTGGGCTCTGGATTCAATACAATTAAAATGAATTCATTTCAAGGAGGGATTTATTAATCATCTTCCTTGTGCCGGGCTGTGTTGCCTAAAGAGCTGGCTTTGGAGTCAGAAGAACCTTGCTTTAAGATTCATTCTGACTCATCCTAGCTCCGGGATCATAGTGGAATTATGTAGCTTCTCTTTGCATTAGGCAGTTCACAGGTTTTACCTTTGCAGAGATGCTGCTGACCTGCACTGGCAGAGTGTTCACACCAGGAGCCTAATAAGTCCATAAATCAATTCAAGTCAGGGAAAAAAAAAAACCCAGGCACCATGGTGGGTAGATTTCCAAAGACCAAAGTGGAAATGATTCTGCCCTCAGGAAGCTTTTGTTCTCTCCAAATGTCCCAGCTGGGCAAAGCAATATCCACAGAGAAGTATATCCCAAACTGCTGGAAGAGGACCCTACTGACCATGGGAAGTGGACAAAGCTAGCTGTGGGCTATGGAGACTGGGCTTGAGAAGAAAGGAAGGAAGCAGAGTTTGCAGAGAGGAACAGATGAGAGAAGAGAACATCCAAGGTCTATGTAAAGACAGGACAGTGGGTAGAATCATGTTCCCCAAAGTTGGGTGGGGTCATGGCCTGAACAGGCCAGATATCAATGTGGCTTACATGGAAGACAGATGAGTGAATTCAGGGGCCATCCTTGATATTCACTAGTGCCAACTTTGGCTCTGTAAGAGCTTTGCCCACTGCTCATCTTCTTGCTTTTCCACATTCACAGACCTATTCTATCCATGAATAGCAAACACAGTGACTCTTTGAGGCAGCAAGATGCATCATATTATTTCATTTTACAGATGAAGAATTCGTGCTCAGAAAGGTTCAGTGACTTGCCTAATGATCCACAGAGAAAAAGGGAAGGAAGTAGCTTCCCTTAATTCTCAGACCTGACTCCTTCCTCCCACCCTCCCACTTTTTGAATTTTTCAAATGTTGAATTTTATTCCTCAATACTCAATCTAATGAAGGGGAGGGGAGAGGATGGGTCTTCACTCCATGTCACCATTTCCTTCTGTTTCTGTGGCCACCATAAAAACCAGCTTCACCCAGTCTGTACTGGGCTCCTCCAGGTCTACCCTCCCTACTCCTAATACATCCCTGTATTGATTAATCAACAAGCCCATTAAACAACAGTTCCACGTATCATTTCTGATCAAGCCAAGAAAAATCTCAAAACCCCACCAGATGTCTGAAATTGAACTCATAACATATCCCCCCAAACCTCTTCCCTTCCCATATTCTCCATTAGTGTCAAAGGTACCACCATCCTACCAGCCTCCCAGTTCATATTATCCTAGACACATATCTTCTCACTTTGCTTTTAAGATGGATGAATTCTCTGGATCTCTTGGCAGGGTTTCTGAGGGAGAACCATTTCAAAATCTCCATTTCAAGAGTACATGGACATATAGCACTTTACTTTGTATAACCAGTGTGTTCCTAGTAATTGAAAGTATATCCTATTTAAAAGATACATACATATACATGTGTGTATGTATGATTTTATAAGAGCACTGAGGAAGTCCTTTTTGGAAAAAATGGAAAAAATTGCCCCTCCCCTAAGACTCTGGAGAGTCAGAATTTTTTGAAGTCTGACACCTTTTTCCCCCAAATGGGTTCCATTCATTAAGCTCAAAACAGAAAACAAATGAAACAAGTTAATTAGGGATTGGGAGTAGCTAGGAAGCAAGGAATGAGTGGTTCTGGTAGAATCCCATTTTCTGACAAGGTCCAGTTTTCTCTCCCCTAATCATGGTAATTTTAAGACATTGACTAGAATGATTGTTTATAATAACTTCATCAATATACATGGATTATACACGTACACACACAAACATACACATGTGTGTATTGTGGATATAAACATATCCATACCTGTATATTACAGTGGCAAATGACATACTTCAAGGATTTGTGATTCTGCTCTTCTGGATTTTCCCTCTCCTCTTCTCTGGCGTGGTGGAGAAGCTGAAAGTGTCAATGACTAAGTCATGGCCCCATAGCTACACTGGTTCAAAGCATTTCTGAATTCAATGAGACCAGTCATTGGACAACAGATGTGTGATCTACCTCTGGACCTCTGGAGATTTGGTCCATCTCCAGACCTGGAATCAAAGCCTACCGATTTTGGAAGGACCTGCCCAATATGCTGTTTAGCTGGCTTAATTGTTGCAAATCCAGCATCCTTTTCATAGTGAGGTATTAGGGGAGGACTTTTGTCTAAGAGATATAACATATTATCAGTACTCCAAAGCCACCATTAGACTTTGGATCCATCCATTTTCAGATCCATGTTGATGCTCCACATCTTTTCAATATTCACACCCAAAAGGACCTTTTGAGATTATGGTTGAAAATTTCCCCCCAGGTGTAAATTGCCAATAAGGGGATTTAGATTAATTATGCCATATCTTAAGACACACTCAGAGAGGATGAACAAAAAGGTCAGAACAAGACTTTGCACAAGGAAAACCTTTGCAAAAACTGAACCAACATAGAGAAAACCACAACACTGGCAGGTGGGTGATGATCAATTTTGGCCTCTGACACGACATGACGAAATGCTCCTTGCCCGTCTTTGGAAATATGGGGAATTTTGTATATACAGTCTAACTGTACTCATTAGTTTAGCTTAATTGGTTTTCTTTGTTACAATTGGAGACACACTAAGTGGAGTGAGGGTAAAGCTTATATAAAGAAATCAGCAAAGAAGTGTAATATAAACAAACGTCACCACTAAAACTTTTATATAAATAAATGAAAACTCTTTGAGAGCTCAGAGCACTCTAAAAGTAGTCTGCTAAACTTTCTCCAAAATTTTTTTAAGGAAACTGATCACATTAAGGTCGGGCTCCAGAATGGAAACCTTCTATCCAAAATGATTTTTTAAAGAGCCAACTTATGCAATCCTAAAATATGTCTCTGTAATTGAAACAATTTTTACAAATGCCTATGTGAATGGTATGATTGTAATAAGCATTTTTCCCCAGGTAGATTATACCATCTCACTGAGCCACAGTCCTAATTATCAGGTTTTCTTGGAAACAACGGGCTGAGTGCCCTTCCACTAAAATACATTTAATTTGGTTTTATATAGCACCTTTTAGTACACTGTGCTTCCTTTCAAACTGCTTTAATGAGTAATGAATTAGATGCTGGCAGAACAGTGACTCCTCCAACAAACACAGGAGATATTACATGCTCGCAGCAATCCCTCAAATGGGGAAATCAGCACTTTGGGGAGCGGGATGTTGGCTCCCACTCTCTTCAGTCAGGGAAAGGCTAGATCTTGAGGTGCCCACATATCACACCACTGGAATCAGTTATTATAAATTTATCAAGAGGAGGAGGAGGAACTCGAGTCCATCAATTTTCATGGATCAAAAGTGGATTCAGTCGGACTATAATTTCTCTTTCAGTGGATCTGAGCTATCTTTAATAGGGGTAAGTCCTCCATTGGTGGTGATCCCAACTGATGTTCATCTCCTCCCCCTAAGTCATTCCTGTCTATATGACCCTGGAGACCATCTGTTCTCTGAGTGTCCCAGAATGCATAAGACTTCCTCCAGGTCTCTAGATATTGCATGGCACCCAATAGAGCATGTGGATAGATTGTCCATTGATCATCTCTGACTCATTGCAAGGATATCACCCGTGTTTCCAGTCACTTATCTCTATTCATATTCTTTTCTTTATTTTTCCTGCCCAATATTTTTCTGGCAAAATATATAACATTTATATAGCACATTAAAGTGTTTAAAATCCTCTACATTGGTCACTTCATTTGATCCTTCCAAAAATCCTGTGATGAGGGCTTATATTTTCAGTGGACACTCAGGCTCAGAGTAATGACTTACTCAGAGTCACACAGCTAAAAATATCTGAGATAGGCTTCCCCACAGATCATCATGATTCCAAGATCAGCTATCTCTGTTCAACATGTTCCCTCTACAATGATTCTCATTCTGTAACTCATAATAATAATAATGATAATAATAAAAATATATTTAGATAGCATCTACTATGTGCCAAGAACCATGCTAAACATGTTTACAAATGTTTCATTTAATTGTTACAACAACCTGGAGGTAAATGCTACTATATTCCCATTTTATAGATGAGAAGACTGATTTGCCTAGAGCCATATAGCTAGTATGTGTCTGAAGTTAAATTCAAACTCATTTTCTCCTGACTGCAGACTTAATTCTCTATTCACTGTTCCACATTGTTTTATTAAAAAAATAATAATAATTGTTGCAATTAGGTAGGACAGTGAGTAGAGCACCAGTCCTGAAGTCAAGAGGATCTGAATTCAAATCTCATCTCAGACACTTACCACTTCCTAGCTGTGTGACCCTGGGCAAGTCACTTAACCCTAATTGCCTCAGGAATAACATAATAATTGTATTTCAGTAGATTTCCTTTCCTCTTCAATGAAGAGTTTTCACCAGAGTGATGGTCAAAGAGCTCCATGATGTGAAAAAAGGCAGGGATGATAGATACAGCTTTTGTCCTGGTCATCGACAAATAACAGACTGAGACATGAACAGCCTTGAGCTGCTGGAGACAAGATCAGTTCCAAGCAGACAGAATCTGAGCCATGCATAAATAGAATCTTCTGCTCTCTAATGAACATCTCTCTCCCTCCTCCCTTCCCCCAGCCCTTTCCATGGCCCTGCTGGGTCTTAAAGATTTAGGGTTTCCACTATACCTGCGATTCCTTCGAGGTACAATGCTTAAAGCTAAGCCCAGAATGGCAGCATATAACATCAGAAGGGGACTTTGCGCCCATCTGGCCCAACCCTTACTATCACCATATGCCCTCTAAGTGGTGGTCTCCCACCATTTACTGGAAGACCTCCATTGAGGGAGAATCCACTTCCTTGGAGGAGACTTATTTAACAATTAGTTGAAAATAGCCTGATAAGAATGGAACCTGTGAAAGATGCTGGAGGAGGCTGAGGTACCAGGATGAGGGAAACAGAGGGAGAAGAACGGGGAGAAAGGAGAGCAGAAAAAGCAAGCTTCAAATATGCCCACACATAAGCCAGGTGGATTCCTTGGCTAGCGTGGCGAGCAGATGTAAGGCTCATTTTGACAAGGATTCCTTAATCTTTTACTCAATATAAGATTCCTTTAGCTCAATTGTTGGGATGCTTAGTTTACCCCTCAGATCAACAGAAATGACGGATCTGACCGTCTGTCTAATATCTCGCCCAGCATGAGGAGCAGAGCAAGCTCTTGAAATGCATCCAAGTCCCAGCACGGGTTCCAAACCCACAAATGCCTGATCACAGACCTGAGCTGACATCAGCTGTCCAAAGCCTTCTCCTTGGCTTACCAGTGACATCGCCACCCAGGGCCCCATCGAATATTTAGTGGCATCCTTCTGCCACATCGGTGCCAGCAATTGCATTTCTAAGGTTCAGGTTTGCTTTCAACTGTATTGATCAGACATCCTTGCTCTCTGACCCAGAACATGTCTGCCAGCCTGGGGCTTCAGGGGACAGAAAATTCTCCATCACCGATCTGGAGACCAATGAGAGTTAGAAATAAACATAAAACGGTAAAGATGGACAGATTCTCCATTACTTAGCTGTGCGGCGTGATGAGACTTAAACAATTTTGTTAGACATACACCGTGGCTACCATGCACATAAAGTAGCTTTCTTTTATAGACAGGCCCAAAGCATCAAATTGTCCTTGTTCTGTGGATCTCACAATCCTGGCAGCCTCTGAACACTGGTAATGCAGAAAAAGAAAAAGAGAGACAGAGAAATGGACAGATAGACAGAGAGAGAGAGAGAGAGAGAGAAAGAGAGAGAGAGAGAGAGAGAGAGAGAGAGAGAAGAGACAAAGAGATAGAAATTGTGACAGAGACAGAGCCAATATACAGACACAGACAAGCAGACTGTAAAAAGGGACAAAAGCAGAAGTAAGAGTTGATGATGGATATCTACAAATCTGTCCCAATTCTAAATGTTCCATCATTTTATATACTAAGCATTGATCTTTCAGAGCTCATGCTGGAACATGAGAACCAATATGTAGGGAAAAAGACAATCCCTGTGGAATGAGAGTAGAAATAAAGGAGCAAAAAGAGTGGGGATTGGAACAACATAAAGAGCTCCAGCTTTTAGTTCCTGCTTTTCAGAGAATTGTCATGATTTATTATTTTTTATTTCCTCTGTCAAATTCAGAAATAAAGGTTTCTTTCCAGCTATCAGATGGGAGTTCTGGGTTCAAGAAATTCTACCTTTGTGGAAATTTCTGAGATAAAACATTCTTAATGGTTTTCTACCACTTCTTTCTCCTTCAGAATTTTAATCTTCCACATACTCATCCATCCAGGTGTTCTTGAAGAAATCATCTCTTTCTCTTCCTATCTGCTTCTGTGCCATTCCACTTTCTATTTTTCCCAACAAATGAAAACATCTGATTCTATGGAGCTGATTCTATCACCTTGGGGTGATCACTTAGCCTGAAGAATTCTAGATTCCACTGGGGAAATGGTAGAGAACAATATGGAATCATATCTATATTTTTTGCTATTTCTCATCCTGGGTTTCTGTTACCACTTATATCTCCTTTGCTGTTATAGCATCCTTTAATTCTCACAACTTCTTTCAGAAAAAAATAGAAGTATTTATTATTATCTATGGCTATATGCAAATCATCAATAAACATTTATTCAGCACCTACTATGTGTCTAGTATTGGACTAGCTGACAGAGATAATGTAAAAGTGAAAAAAATTCTATTCTTTAATATTCTAATGAATATTCAATATTCTACCTCAGTGAGATAAGAGTTACCACATGCTTATATATCCAGACAAACGGATCTTATGGTACAAAAGCCTCCACATGGAGCTGCTTCTTCACTGCAACAAATCCACCTCAGAAATTCAATCTGATCACCATTAATCCATCCCTTCTAATCCTTGGAGATTCTCATTTAATTTAACTTCTTTAAATCCTCAACCTACTCAACATGGGCAAGGTCTTTGTCTGGGTTTTCTAATATTGTGTGCATGATAGGGCTACTCTCAGAGTGTTCATCTCCTACATGACTATTCCACCTCCTTTTCCAGTTAGAAAAATAAGTTATAGTCTCTTATACAGCTCTTCTCATATTTAAATTATTCTTGGTAAGGTGCTGAAACTACCTTAAATCCACCACATTTGGGTCACCTTCTAGCTGGAATTTTCAGAAGTCGTGATATTCTGTGATTCATAACTATGTAACATCACCAAGAGAAACTATCAGCTAAAAGATGGACACTGGTAAATAGACAGATAGATAGGTAGATAGGTAGATAGATAGATGAATAAATCAATAAACTTAGAATCATCATAGAGGCTCTGCAAGTTCCCCAGTAAGTCCAAGTCCTTTTTATTTCCCCTGTTGAAACATTATACATAAAAAGGAAATAATCATAAACATATCAAAACCTACTCAATCATATGATTATATTACAATCTCTGACACATTTGTAGGACAGTGGTCCATGCATCTGTCAGGAATGAGCATCCCTGGGCCAGCTAGGTGGTGCAGTGGATAGAGTACCAGCCCTGAAGTCAAGAGGACCTGAAAAACTGAGACATTTAACACTTCCTATCTGTGTGAATCTGGGCAAGTCACTTAACTCCAATTGCCTCAGCAAAAAAAAAAAAAAAAGAGAGAGAGAGAGAGAGAGAGAGAGCTTCCCTCCATTAGTTGGGGAAGGGCTAAACAATTTGTAGTTTGTGATTGTGATAGATTACTATTGTGCTAGAATCAATGGTAAGCAGGATGGTTTCAGAAAAAAACCTGGGGAAACTTAAATGAACTGATGCAAAGTGAATTATGCAAAACTAGGAGAATATTGCACATGCTATCAGCAATATTGTAAAGATTGTCAACTGTGAATGACTTAGCTACTCAAAGACAGCTATCAAAGACAATTCCAAAGAACCCATTATGAAAAAAAAGTCAGCTACCTCCAGAAAGAAAATTGTTGAAATCTGAGTGGAGATTGAAAAACATTTTTAATTTCTTTGATTTTTTTGTTTGCATGTTTTTTTGCAATATGGTTAATATGTAAATGTTTTGCATGACTTCACATGTATAGTCTATATCATATTATCTGACTTTAAGAGGAGAGAGAATTTTTAACTCAAAAAAAATAATGAATGTTCATTTTTCTTACATGTAATTAAAATATTTAACAAAATAAATTAATTGTTAACTATCAGAATAACTTGCAGTTAAAAATGTGAAAGCTAGAAGCAGGGGTAAGTCATAAATAAAAAGCAAAGCAAATAAATAATGCAAAAAAATAAGCAACCTTGAGGAAAGCAGGAGATAAATTATCCCAGAAGCATTTCTATGATAGTCTGCATGTTCACAGCCACACAAATAAGTAAGGATCATGACAAGGCAAGATAAGAACAATATTCTTAGATGGCAAGATGGAAGATAATGTACACATCATCTCCTTCAGCACATTTATTTGTCAGTTGAGGAAATCAAGGACCAGAGAGGATAAATGGTTAAGTTCCTTTTCCAAGGTCATACCTAGCATATCATAGTAGTACCTACATACCAGAGTAGTAGTGAACCACTATTTGTTGTATATCTAGATCACCTAACATGGGAGAACCCATGTGGGAGATGCTCCTCGAGGAAGCAACAAGTGTCTTTGTATACCTCATTATGCCAGTATATGAATGGTCAACATTTATTTTACTTGTCTGATGTTTAAAAAGAAATTAGTCTACTCGATAAAACATTGTCAAGGCTCATCTTTGACTTGGTGTCTCCTTTGAATATGTTAAGTCCATTTAAGTGCTCTTAATAGGCACAAAAAGGTAATTCTATTCAGTGATTCTTTAACTATACAATAACAATGTTGAATTAATCAATCTCCAATTGTGTTTCAATGAAAATCTATTTCAAAATATTTAAGACTCAGAAGTGGGTGTGACTGTGAAGACACCTGGTCCAAGACACACTTGAATAAGAATGTTGTCTCCAAAATCCCCAGACAATCAGCCATCCCATCTGTGCTTAAAGAATTCCAGTAATAAGCAACTTATTACCTCCTGAAGTGACATAAAGAGAGATACAGAGACAGAAAGCGATAGAGAGAGGGAGAGAGGGAGAGAGGGAGAGAGGAAGAAAAGAAGGAAGAAAGGAAGGAAGGAAGGAAGGAAGGAAAATGGAGGGGGAACAGAAAAAATAAAAAGGAAGGAAGAAGGAAAGAAAGAAGTAAAGAGAAAGAAAGAAATGAATTCATAAAAACAATAGTATATTGCAGTGTTCCACATTCACAATTTCCCACATCTGCAATGTAAGGAGATTCATTTTCTTTTAATTTTCCTTTTCTTTTTTAATTTTTGTCAATTTTTAAAA
>JAJPUD010001209.1:320122-368323 GCA_023553655.1 Myrmecobius fasciatus | reverse complement strand
TTTTACAGCCTTCAACTTCTTTTTGACTTACTCTGTTTTTTTTTTTTTTTCAATTATTTACATCATTGGAGCCATTGTATAAATTTCTTCCCTGGTTCTTCTTTCATGCTGCATCATTTCAGATAAATCTTTGCAGGCTTCCTTGAGGTCTTCCTATTCATCTTTTCTTATCACTGAATAATCTCCCCATTGATATTCATGTGCCCAAATGCACTTAGTTATTCCCCAATCAATGAAAATTATCTTCTTTGTCTCCATTTCTTAGCAACCACAAAAGTGTCAGCTATTCATCTTCATAAGGCCATTTACTCTCTCATATTACACAGTGATTCTGAGTTAGTCATCAGTGTTAAGTGCCTAATATGAGGAGAAAATGGGAGCACCTGATATGGAAAATTACCTCCTCCCTAATAAATACATGCATAAACAAATAAATGGAGAGATAGATGGAAAGATAAATGAATAGATGAATGAATGGATGAATAGGCAAGCAAATCAATTTTCGTAAAAAGCCAAATAAGTTAATGTAGATGAAGTCCTTTTTACAAGTTAAAATGTCATATTAGTGTTAGATATTACAGAGAGAAAAAGAGATACAGGACAAATAATTGATAAATAAAAAACCAAATATAGATGATAGAGAGATAGAGAGATCGAACATTTCCTCTGCCCTCAAAATAGTATCAAGAATGAAGGAGGGGGGAAAATACAGAAGGATAGACACTGAAGTAGACAAGCAAATATGTCCCTTAAATGGTTTTATTTCACTAGCATTCATCTGCTGAGTATGATTCTCATTCTGTATGAGCTAAAATAAAGGATTATGGGCTGCTATTGTAGAAGGTGTAGAGTCATACTACTTCTCTGATAGCTATTAACTACTAAAAGAGGCTGTTTCCTCCTTGCAGGTTTCATAAAAGCACATGAACAAGACCTACTCCCAGACCAGAAGAACTGGCCAGATTGCTATCTGCAGCAGTGAAAGGAATGCTGCCATTGATGGAGAGGACAGCAGAATCACTTGGAGCTTCCAAGCAAGTTCCTTTTTAGAGATTTGGAACTCATCTTTCTCTACCTCCAACTGTCCTTTGATGTTCTTCTGTTTATTTGCTGCCAATACCAGAGGATTCATGAAATTATTCTATCTTCCACCATGATTTTTCCGGTATCAATTACACTCTGGTCTTCAGGTATTTTCTTCATTGCAAGAAACAAAGCTCAAATCTCTAGTCTAGAAATCATAGACTAGTAATGAAAGGGATGCTTGAAATTTAGTCCAATTCTCTCAAATTACACAGAAAGAAACTGAGGCAGAGAAAGGTTCCTGTCATATATAGACAATAAGTAACTTATGAAATTTGAACCCAGAACATCTTAGTTCTGATTCAGCATCCTTTCTTCAATGCCATAAGACTCTAAAAATAGGTCTTTTTAAATTCACAAGTCCATAAAATTGCAGAGCTAGAATCTCCTTCAGAGGTCAACTAATCCTTATTTTACAAAGAAAGAAACTAAGACCCATTTAGGGAAATGGCTTGATCAAGGTTACACTGGTATATGTGGCAGAACTTTATTCATTCAAATATGTAATAAAGTTATGTAAATTTCTTGTTTTCTTCCTTTTTTCATCTCTTCCCTTTCCCTTTTCCTTAGAGATGACTTCCATTACGCACAAATGTATGAAACTCGGGTGTCCAACTTCAAATGGAGTTGTGTGCTTTCCATATCTTAAACATCGATTACATCTTTCCATTCTAATAATGGAAAACACTTTGGAGTCTAGAGGTCAAGGTATTCATTACTTTTCCTTGTTCACTTACCTGAGTTTTGAACTAGGTTTAGTCCTGGGGTCCCAGAGGAGATAGGCCCCCTTTATTATATTCTTTAATTCTTTAAATCCCTCTCCTTGCACCTGGTTGGGGGAGGAGAATAAGGGTTAAGTCTCATTGGCTCATGCCAAAGGTCTCCCCATTCTAGAGAGTAGGAAGGAATTTAATGTGCAATATGAATCAAGAATAACACGGGTATTTATTTCCTGCACAAAAAGATGCTAAAAACAGAATACTCAGCCTGCATTTATTAAAAACAAAATTTGACAAGTGGTGCCAGTGATATTTCCTGGGTGGCTATGACTTCAAACCATCTAAACAGGAAGTCTTTTGCAGGCCTGCTGAGAAGATAGTTTCTCTTCTGCTTCATTTCTGCCTCATCTGCTTTAAAGTCCACAGCATTTGGCAAGCCAGCTCATGGTGGGATCTCCTATCCTAGCTGGTGGCATCTTCTTTGGTGCAAGAACATTCTCTGCCACAGGTTCAACTAGAGCTGTAGAACCCTTGTCCTCTCAACTTCAAAAGGTCACTTCCAAATCTAAACTTGTCTACATTCAGAACCCTTTTCAGGTCCTTCCTCTTATAGGAAAGGAGGTTAGGGGCCTAGGTACAAGATCATCTCAATGAGTCTCCCTATTATAGCTACCACATGAGAGTGATTGTTATGGTGCCATGTGGGGGAATAATGCTCCATCCTCTTCTCTCTTGCTCACCAAGACTGTAGTTGTTCATTATTACCAGCTTATGAGAGCCAATTGTTAAATTTTCAGTATAAGCATTTGCATGTCAGAAATCAGAAGCCCTACAAATTAGGGTTTGGTTGGTTGTTTTGTTGATTGTCTGGATTTAAGAAAAGGAAAGCGAAAAGGTACATGATTCCAGGCTGGTTAAATTTTCAAAGAGCCTGCTATTATGTATTTTTATCAGTGCATTTGTGTCCTCCCACGAATCTTCTGCAAAAGGTTCAGAGTAATGTGATGCCATTTGGAGAATTAAGAGAAGGGAGGAGAAACAGAAGCATTCCCTTTTTAAAGGTCCACTAAGTCCTTAGCCTTTCTGGATTTGCTGCTAAACTGGGGATTTTGCTTGCTTCATTCTCTCAAAACCCCAACCACACTGAAGTCAGGATGGAGTCAGATGGAAGTGATCAGCCAGAAATAGGGAAGCAATCTTACTGTATGGTCTAGGTGACATCTTTCCCTTCCCCCATTACTCATTTTTATCTAAATTTAATTCATAGAAGCAGGACAAAAGCATCTACAAGGTGCCTACTAAGTGTGAGGCAGAAGGCTGGACACTGAAAAAACCAAGGCAGAAAAGTAACAGTTCTAGGTCTCCAAGGTTTATATCCTAACTTCTCCTCCTAAAGAAGCTAGCTTTTAATTAAATATTTCATACAGCCTAGTACTAATGGCAAAAAAAAAAGATGCTTTAAGGTGAACTAAAGACTGAAACCCTGACTTCCTTTAGTTATGTGAATGGAACTACATTGGAAAATCTTGATAAAAGTAAATTAATGAGTAGATGAAGGAATAAAGAGAGAAATGAATAAATTAATGAATGCAGAAGTAAAACAAAATGAACAAATATAAATGAGTGAATGACTTTCTGTTGTTGCTTGCATTTTGTTTTCTTTCTCAAGTTTTTTTTCCTTCTTTATCCTAGTTTTCTTGTGCAGAAAGATAGCTGTATAAATATGTATACTATATTGGATTTAACATATATTTTAACATATTTAACATGCATTGGACTACCTGCCATCTAGGGGAGGGGCTGGGGGGAAGGAGGGAAAAATTTGGAACACAAGGTTTTGCAAGAGGCAATGTTGAAAAATAATCCATGCATATGTTTTGTAAATAAAAAGCCTTAATAAAATTTAAAAAAAATGAGTGAGTGAGCAAATCATGCACAGTATATATTAGGAGTGGCCATAGAAGGGAGAAATAACTTTAGCAAACAGAATTTCTCTCCTTTGTTTCTGTAGTTCCCATAAACCTTCTCTGACATCATTAAGAACTAGTCTGTCAACTCACCTCAGGTAGAATTATTCTGAGTACACATTTCCCCCCTTTCTTCTGCTTTTAATCAATGTATCGTTGGTACCCCAGCTTGGAACAATAGGGATCGGTGAGATGAAATGATTCTAAGTAGAGGGCAGTCCATTAGAGAGGCTCTCACCCCATTACAAAGGGCTGATTCGCCAATGGGCCATGGCTCGCCATGTGCTCCACAGCTGTCACCTCCGATGGTTTCTCCGTCATGACTGGGGTATAATTTTGCCAGCCTTAAGTGCAGGAGAGGGGAATTTCCGAATGACAGGAAGGATCATTCATCATCCACTGCAGCTCAAGATGGTTATGAGGAAGAGAGATATCTCATCCTTATACCGCACTTCATCTCTCACCTGACAAGAGCCTGGTAGGCACATACAGGGGAAGCGTGATAAAATATTGTAGGATTAGGCACCCAAAAAGAATGGCCAAAAGAAAGTCTCTGACCAAGGCCTTTGTTGCACAGAGTTAAAGGCCCAACTCCTGAGAACTGAGCTCAAAAAACCCACTGTGAAACGTCACAGAGAAAAAGACTTCGGGGGCTCAGAAAATACCAGGGATTGTGCCAGCCGGTTCATACAGCCCAGAGCTTAAAACGGGAATTACTAAGAATTTTGGTCCAGCATGGACTAGATGGTACTTTTATGCATGTACGCTGGTGAACAGGAGGTGAGCAGTTAAATAATAGCCTAGGGCCGGCACAGACACAGGCTGACCAGGTAGAAAATGGGCTTTGTGGCTTCCAAACTGCTGCCATGCCTCTGCCTTCAGCTGAAAGGAGCCTAACAGGCATGGCTGTGCAAAAACGGATTTCCTCGAAGAGCCGGCATCCTGGAACCAGGCTGGCCTAATGGCTGAAAAAGCCATCTGACCTTTAATCCAAAGTCGTAAATTTATCACTGTCTGAAATCGGCAGGAGATCATTCTTAACAAGGCCATTTTTTTAAGGACGTAGAGTTTCTAGACGATGCACTCTCCGGCACCGAGAAGGCGACTTAAAATTTGTTCTGGGGAAATGGGAGGATAAAAGAAATCAGCCCTCTCCAAACCGGGCCGAGACTCCACGGCTGAATAAGGAAGGTAGCGAAGGCCAGGGAGAACAATGCCTGGCAACATCAAGTTATTCTATATTTCACCAAATGATAAATAACCGGGAGTCATGTTTATGTATAATGAATTACAATCCTTCTGCACTTACCTTAGTAACATTTTACAGGGGTTGTATTTTATTCCCAACTACCAATTATGTCATCATCCTGGCATTTACCTGGACGTAATGATACACAGCTACCCCATTCCGCCAACATAATTCATTGCTGGAAAAGTGTTTGTAAAGGCACACCGCGTTCTACACGCCCATAATGACTTGGAGATCGCTATTAAATTTTACAGATTAAAGTTTAGTAAACCTTCAAAATCACGCACCAGTTTCTGTGTATCTTATTAATCCTAAAGGAAAAGCTGTTCAGCTATTTAAATGTCAATAACCAGGTAACCCTGTAAAAAGCAGACAATGGGCAATACATTATCCGACTCCCTTCTTCCTCCCATCGGAAATGGGTGACGAGAGATGGCGGCTTTTTTAACCGTTTTGAGGCGGGACTTTGTAAAGTGAGTATTTCTGCCCCCGTGTCGGTGATGAAAAATTAGGGAAAAACAGAGAGGGCGGCGGTGGACGTGCCCACCCCCACGCACAAGCCAACGTAAGGCCGCTAACAATCCCATGTCAGTGCCCAGCTTGACTCTCTCGGTGCCCCTTGCCTGACGAAGAAATAGCTCCTGTCCCCTGACTGGCCTCACATTGATTCGCCTTAATTCTGCCTGGAGAACGAAAGCCCAGAGATCTTTTTATAAGCCTGTGAGGTCACCACGTTTAAATTAAAGCAACCTTCTCTGAAGCTCATTAATAAAAGTACGATGTGGAGAGAAATTTAATGTGAATGGTTAAAATGCCCGGGATTCCGCCTTTACTGTCAAACAGCTCAATTAAACAAATTGAATTTTTAAGCAACAAAAGGGAATTGAATCAAATTAGGACCGGAGCGGGCCCGGGAACGTGGACGTTTATGAGTGATCGTCACCAGCCCTCCAACATTGAGTTTCTTTATTTGTTGTCTCAGCAGTTAGAAGGGGTTGGCAGGGCTGCAATACAGAAGGATAAAAATGTTCACCATTGAAACACAGTTTGGGGCTCCCAATAAATCATCTGTCACTTCATCACAGCCCAGTAGATAATGAGCAATAAAGTTTTCACACTCAGGGAATGAGGATGGGGACACAAGAAATACAGCCCACACTGCTGCCTGGGTCCCTCTCCGAGCGGCCCTCAGATGGCTCGACGTATAATGAATGACCTTGAGGTTTCTGGAGAAATAGTGCAGGCTTGGGCAAATCAACAGTTTTTAATACGTTGAAAATTATTTAATTGGATTCATGAGCTTTCTCCAAGAAGAAAAACCTGGCCCCGTGTAGGTCACATCCCTTTCAAAATCAGAATCGAAAGAAACCTGGCCTCAGAGCAGCTCTGCTATTGTTAAGGGCTTGAAGTCTGAGGAAGTCACTACCGTCATTTTCAGGGGCATCAAATGAAAAATGATTGTAAGGAGGTTATTTACCCTCTGCCCCGAAGACAGCCTTAACGCATTCTGGATTCAAGAATTCCTCGGCTGCGGAGGAGTCGCCATGGACAAAAGGATCTCTGCAAAACAAGAGAAAATAAGGGGAAGGTAGAGCTGTGGATCACTGAGCAGCGTCCCAGGCTGGCACCCAGGGCATTTTTGGGCACCCCCTGCCAAGCTGTGAATAGTCTGGGCTGAAGGCAGTTTTTATTAAACCAGCCCAGTGGACACGGGTCAGACTGAATAGCAACCGCAAGCAATTAGGCCAGGATATAATGAACTGAGGCTTACTGGCCAATGACTCAGCCCATGAGTGTCCAGCCAATTCCCTCCAACCATGTCGTATGGGAAGATGTGTTCCTGCCAGTGTAGTTTCTGCCAAGAAAGGCCAGCATCCTGACTAGGACTGGGTTTTTTCGGGCCAAATTGCCTATGGGCGTAGGACCCATTCAGACAGATGGCTAGGTCCTAGGGAATGGCCCAATGGAGTGCCCCAAAATGGCTATAAGTTATATAGACAGTCCTCTGAGCTCCTCAGAGAGATGGTGAGGAAACTGGGGTATGAGAAAAGACTCCCACAAAGGGCAGGCTGCTCCCTCTACCAGAGATATTCTCCAGCAAGGGTCATGGGATATATCCAAGAAGCTTCTGGTTCATTCTCAGGCCAACATTGCCCAGCTAGCAAGTCAATGTAGGGGCAGGGGCATTTGGAAGTGAGAAGCCTGACCCTAATGACAACAAAGTTCAGACTCAGTTTCTATGAAAGGCTGTGACTCTCATTCTGAAAGCACCTTATTCCACCCCTTCCCATTTCTGCATCCCTGTACATCTGTGTAGAAGACCTTAATACACATCCTAGGAAGTGGAGAAAAGGTACCATGGGCTCACAACATTTGGGTCTGGAAGGAATATGAGGAATCATCCATTTCAATCCCTTATTGTACAGAGGAGGAAACTCAGAACCAGAGATGCTGCTCAAAGCTAATGTTCTTTCTCCTGCTCCATCTTTCCAGGAAACATTGATCCGGTCTCCATACTCAAGAGTACAATATGGCTAATCTCATTGTTTTCCAGATCACCTCAGTTCCAATTCCTAACAATGTCCCAATATGTTGCCTGATGGACTCCCAGGTTGGCTATTTGGATGAGTACAGAGAAGCAAAGAAAACAGGGCAGTGAACCGAATCATAAGAAAAGGTGAAAAATTAATACCTCCCATAGAAGTCAAGAAAGCCTGGAAAGAAACAGCGTGAGTTCTATTTTTATCACAAGCCCTTAAGCCATGGCCTTCAGAGACCTAGAACCTCCATAAGGATTGTTGGGTGCAAAGCCTGCAGGGATAATTTCTGTTGGACAATAGGGAGGATACAGTATTGGGGCACCAGTCTAACAGACTTTCGGATCCCATGCAGGGCAATTTGGAGGATGCTGTTCCCTTATGCAATCCATTATTTTGGATTGTTTTTTAAATCATTGACCCTTTGACCAAAAAGAACCAAGACCACTTTTTAAGAGAAGCTAGAAAGTCCTTGCTAGAGTTTTCTTCTTTCTCATTAATCCTACCATTGTTATCACATACACACACATTCACACATACATACATATACAAATTCACACACACACACACACACACACACACACACACACACACACACACACTGTCTTTCCAAATATCAATCAGTAAGTATTTCTTAAGCACCTACTCTGCATAAGGAACTATTCTAGGAGCTGAAAATACTCATCAAATAAGAAGCCAGCAAGATTTTATTCGTTAAGTGATACCAGGCATTGTGCTCATGAGTCTATAAAGACAAAAATGGCAGCACCCCTGACCTCTGCACGACAATAGCTTCTGATATAAGTGATATTCCATGCATCTCATCCCCAACTTATGCAAACATGGAAGGAAAATGGAGCTTCTAAACTCCTCTCCTCGGTGATTAGAACCCCTGAGAAAACTCAGTTCAAAAAAACCCCACAAATGGCACTTAAATCTCAGTGTTCCTGAAAACAATGAATGCTATTATGGAAGTAAATGTAAAAAAAAAAAAAATTCCCCACACTCTGTCTTCTGCCCCTGGTTTCTGTGAAAGTCAAGTCATTAGAAATCATTATATTTTATGTAATACAACGTATGTATTTTGTATTTCATTATATGACTGACCAAAAAACAAACAAAGCATGTGGTCCCTCATACAAGGTAGTGATTAAATCTCCCATGACACTTTGGAAGGTGAATGACTAAAGGAGCATTCATTAAGCACTTACTATATACTAAACACTCTTAAAGCAAAGAGACAATTCCTGTTCTCAAGGAGCTCACATTCTACTGGGAGAAACAACGCAGATGGAAGGTTATTAGACATGGCGTGCCAATAAGGGCTAATAGGAATTTCCTCTCATATAGTTGGCTGGTGACCAGAGGTAGCTACAAGTCAAAGTCACCAACTGGGAAATAGCTTAGGGAATCTCATTACCAAGGACACCTGCCCCAGAGACTGCGGCCAGACGAGCCTCCGATTTTCAGGACTAAAACTATATCATGGACGTCTTCTGCGCTTGACCACAGAAGCCACTAGGAGTTAGTTTAGCAACAAGGGTAGTATGCTCACCCGGCTCGTTAATGCTGGCTGCTGTGATTTGTAAGCAAATTGTCATGAAGAGTATGCAATTCCTAATGCTGAACTACTCCAGCCTCAGACTGAAGGGTGATTTTACAAACGTCCTGCAGCACTCAATCATCCCTTCATTTTAATGTCTTTATTTTATGATTTTGTTGATGAAATACTACTCACTCAGTGCTCAAAATTCCTTTTAGGCTGCAGGCAGTGGCTAGTTGACATGGTGAGCCATATTTTACAGCCATATATTTCAGCTCTCTCTGTCCAAGTTGGAGGACACAGTAGCCAAGATGGTTTTTCATAGTAGAAATATATTTTCATATTTATTTATTGATTTGACTAATGTATCTATTTTTCAATTCACATGCTTATGTTTCAATCCATTAAAGTGATTCATGGTCAAATAATATGTTATTGCAAGTACAAAGAGGAGATAAAACCCACCATACGATTGCTATAACACCAGAATAAAAATCATAAAAAAAAATCGCATGATTAAATAGAGGTTTGAATCCCCCAATGATCAAAAGCAAAATGATGTTTTTAATTATTTCAAAAAAAATAAAGTTTTTTAACTAAGATGCAATTACTGATAAAATAAGTTCCCCAGTAATAAATATTTTGTAGGTAATTCTTAACAAGATCAAGTATTCAGGGCAGGATAACCAAAAGGTAGAAAATTAATAGCAAAGCCTCAAAAAAGAAGTAAATGAACCAGTAGGAGCAAACTGACTGGCTATGACAATCTGACCCATTGGACCTTCATCCTTCAGGGTTGACAATTTGAAATGAACAATTTAGGTTTTTTTTTTTTTTGTTGTTGTTGTTTTTGTTTTTGTTTTTTGTTTTTTTTTTAAGTTGCTAAACATTGATCAGTAGCACAATTAGGAACTTCCACTAGGTCAAGAATCCTTACTGAGTTCCACTGAATTAGAACCTTCATGGTGGGGATGTGAGGTTGGAAGACAGAAGCAATGGAGATCATGAGACTGTAGTAACCCGAGATTGAGCTGAAACATTATGGGATAATCTTTTACTGATCTCCCCCACCTCAGTCTAAAAAAAAAACTCACTGGAAAATAGAGAAGACCAAATTCTATCCTCCAAGCTGGAGGATATAAACACATTTTATGAACACTAGAGTCACATAAAAATTAAAATATGTTTTAGAGAAATATTGCCCAACTTCAGCAAAACAGTAGATTACAATGTGCAAGTCCATATATATGTTGCTGTGAGTTTTCCAGACAGGTATGGAGAATGGAAATACCAAGAAGGCCAAGAAGGGACTTGATGATCAGCCACCAGACAAGTCTGCTGCAACCCTGAGCCTACCACAAGACTGGAGATTCCAGCCAAAGGTAGTGAAGCCTTGTTTTCCTTTCAAAGCCATCTGGATATAATCAAACTCTTAATGCAAGTATGAAAGGACACAAAAGATCTCATCGTAGTAACCGTATCCTGAGTCTGTTAAACACAAAAGAGATCTTCCCCAGTCTCAGCACAAGAACTAGGGGATCAGCTGGCAGTATGAGGACAGGAACAGGTGGCTTTCACCTACCCAGGACTAAACTAACCCTGGATGATGTCACAAACCAATGCATTCAGTCAAAACGGATATACTGTGATTTGAACAGGAACAAGTGTGAGTATTCTTATAATCCTCTTCCCAACCAAGTGGTGAAGAGCCAGATTGAAGTTAGGGGAAAGATGCATTCAATTTAACATGCATTTATTGAGTACCTATTGTATCCAGAGAGCTTAGTTCTGGGTACTGGGAGAGAAACTGAGTTCAAATGGGAGTTAGTCCTTGCAAGACATGATATATATCCAGCCAGAATAGGGACATGGGATACAAAAACAGAGAGAGCTATGGATCATGATGTTGCTTGAAAAGCACATCAGAGAGGTTCAATGCAAGTGAGAGGCCAAGGAGATCTTTCACCTTACTTCAATTCCATTTTGCATTGGAGATAAAAAGTCAAAAAGAATAAAATACCCTGATTTCAATGCTTAGAATCTATTTTAATCACACCATTTCTTGTACCTCTGCTAGATTGCCCCCTATATTCCTTCCTCTCTTTCAACTATTCCTTTTAGCATCAACAACAGCAAAACTAAGTGGAAAAAAAAGGAATTAGCCAAATGAATCCTGATGCTGATTGTAATGTTCTGCCCACCTTGTTCCCCTGCTCCCTTTGCAAAGGGGTGAAGGGAAGGCTCTCTCCCAGCTCTTCTATGGGGTTCTGCTTGGCACTTGTAAATGAACAACATTCATTTTGGTCTGTGGGTGTTGTTGCTGCTGATTGTGCATCTCTCCTGTTTTCCTGGCTCTGCACATGGATCCTGCACCAGATCAATCAATGGAAGTCTTCACAGGCTTCTCTCTGTTCACCAGAGCCGTCATTTCTTACTGCACTGTAAGGCTCCATTAGTGGAGTGAGGGCTACCCATCTAGACTTAAGGATCCCACTAGATTGTATGTTGACTTAGCTTTAAAATAATTTTTATGTTTTTTTTAAATTTTATTTATTTTCTGAAATATTTCCCCATCACATTTTAATCTAGGCAAGTACATTCAGGAGTTTTGTGCCTCATTTTTGACATTACCACAATTTTTAGCTACTCTCCAAATGATTGGTGAGTGTTTACTGTTTTCATGCCTTTACTATAACAAAAAAGCAGTGATGCAGATAGATAGATGTGGAAAAATGTACACATGAAATGTACACATGTATGCCATGTCATATATTATATATGAATCACATATCATATATAATTATAACATATAGAAAAAGAAAGTGTTCAGAAACACCAAAATGCATATATATAAAGAGAGATTATATAGATGGGGGCACTATATAGTACAGTGGATAGAGCACTGCATCTAGAATCAGGAAAACTTAATTTAAAATCTAGCCAGAGACACTTACTAGTTGCGTGATCCTGGGCATGTCATTTAATCCTGTTTGAATCTGTTTCCTCATGTGTCAAATGAACTGAAGGGAAAAATGGCAAATCACTCCAGAATCTTTGCCAAGAAAACATCACGAGATAACAAAAAGTCAGACAACTGAATAACACATTATATAGATACATAGATAATCATGTATATACATATATACATGTGTATATGTTTGATGCATATGGACATTTTCTTTTTGTCGTGATTTTCTTGATGTCTTCTCCTATAAACAATAGAATCTCTGGACCAAAGGGAGAAAACAGTTACTTTATTAGTTTAATTCAAATTCCTTTTCAGATAGTCATACTGATTCACAAGGAAATTATATGATCAATTCTGCTCAAATACTTGTTATGAAAATGTGAATTTCTTCCAGTGCAATTGGTAAGTTAAAGAAGGATTTGAATACAACACGAATTTTTCATTTATGTTTGTGTCATTTCAGCAGCAAGAAACAGAAAATTGCCCCAAGCTGAACCTAGCACAGAACTCTCTCCCTCTCCTTCCCCCTCTCTTCTTCCCCTCTTCCCCTCTCCCTTCTCCCCCCCCATATCTCTCTCTCTCTCTCTCTCACACACACACACACACACACACACACACACTCACACATCACCCAATTTGCTTAGTTCACCAAATTTTCTCCAGCCAGGTCAGTTAACACTACTTCATAATAACCCACACACTGCAACCCTTCCCCTAATTTCATAAGCAGCCTTGAGTTCTTTGTCATAAAGGGCCATATTTATTGTACTTCTCCTTCAGTAAGAACTAACTGAGGCAAGTTCCTCTCCTCCAACTTTCTACCCCACACTCTCTTCTTCCCAGAGTTGCTGCCTACCAGTTGCCCTCTTGCCTATAGCCATCAACTTGACCAGCTTCATGGAGTCAGAGCAGCAGTCCAAGGCCATTGACTCCCCCACTATTCACTATATATTTCCTAACAATTTAGCATGTGTTAATCTGTGTTGCTCTTTTTATTAGGTTCCTTTTGTATGTGTGTGTCACGGACAGTTTTGCATCGTGCCCCCATTTTTTCCATAATTCCTGTAGTTTTATTATGCAGTTTTGCACAATGCAGTGATTTTTACAAATACAAATGTTAGTCAGCCTTATAGCAGAACTAACTGTATTTGAATAGGGGATGTGACATGTATACCAATAAGGCAACTGCAAGTAATGTGTAGGGAAGAGAGAGCACAGTAGTAATAGGATAATTAGAACAGAGTTAGTGGGGAAAGTAGTTCCTGAGGCCTCCCACACCCCAGTCTGGGAACATCGGGAGAGTAGGAAACCATCTTGAACAAAAACCTTTTTTTTTGTATCCTTGGATTTAGCACAGTGCCTACAAATATTAAGTGCTTAATGAATGCTTTTTGGCTTGACATAACTTACTGAGTTGAGCAGTCAAGGAAGCTAATGCTTTTGCAAGGTGGAGATGAGAAGAAAAACCTTGAAATAGGGAGAAGGGGGCAGCTAGGTGGTGCAGTGGATAGAGCAGCAGCCCTGAAGTCAGAAGGACCTGAGTTCAAATCTGGCCTCAGACACTCAACACTTCCTGTGACCCTAGGCAAGTCACTTAACCCCAATTACCTCAGCAAAAAAAAAATAGGGAGAAGGGGGGAAGCACAAAGCAGGATGGATTGTTCCAGGTCTGGAAAACAATATTGTGAACCACCAGGTTTAGGCTTGGAAAGCTGAGGCTTAAGTATTGATTCCAACAGTTTGTAGTAATGGTTCCCTAGTCACTCTTTTTTAATCACACCTAAATTGAATACAAGTTAGATAAAAGTGTTTACAGTCACAAGT
Organism: Myrmecobius fasciatus; assembly: GCA_023553655.1. NCBI lineage: Eukaryota > Metazoa > Chordata > Mammalia > Dasyuromorphia > Myrmecobiidae > Myrmecobius > Myrmecobius fasciatus. The sequence goes on along the minus strand of JAJPUD010001209.1, from coordinate 354,433 downwards.
CGTCATCTCTTCCAGATTCATTGGATCCCAGTGGCAAATAGCCTGGGGTGCAGTGGATGACCTTGGCAGTGTGGAGCTTGGAGCTTCCAGTGTCTGCTCCAGCTCTATGGACTCCACAGAACCTGCTTCAGCTGCCTTCATGGCCTTTACAACAAATTATTCTCATTTGCTCATTCCTCTAGAGGGAATCATCACAGCCCCCCCAGCTCACTGAAGGATTTGAGACCCTTCAGTTATCTTCATCCTGGCTTAATATCTGCTGAAATGGTTGTCTGAGGTATGACCAGTGCATGCGACAGCTTCTTGGAGCTGAGTCATAGTTGGGTGAATCAGGTGGACACCAAAAAAGCTCTAAAAACCCTTGATAGCCCTCACACAAGAGGTACTAGTCTATCTTAAAAATAACTTACAGGGGGCAGAGCCAAGATGGTGGAGTGAAAAACCACTCTCTGTTTTCCTCTGACCTCTCAAATCAACAGCAGATTAAGCCTCTAAACTGATTTTTAAGTCAAAGAATCCACAAATATTTGGACTACAAAACATTCCTCACAGAAGTTACCTTGGAAAAGCTCCGGAGCAGGTCAGTTTCAGTCGAGCAGGGGGTCGGGCAGTTTCCCAGGCTGGGGAGCAGCTCCAGGAGAGGGCAGAAATCCGGGCGGGATTCAGAGTGGCAGTTTCTAAGCACCTGGGAAATCCCTGCAAGACTCTCAGGCCACTCTGCCCTGATTGCTGGCAAGTGCTTTGGCAGATCTGCCTTTTGTAAAAAGTAGATTGAAAACCACTGAGAACAAGGAACCTAGCCAGGCCAGCCTAGCACCGGAAGTCAATTAGTCGAACTACCCCAGGGCAAATTACTGCAGCTGCCCCTTCTCTGCTTTAAACAGCCCTCAAGCTTTAAAGAATGAGTAAGAAACAGAAAAGAATTCTCACCATAGACAGCAAGGGAATTAATGAAAAAAAAAAGGCTGATGAAGGTGGCCTTGCTGTGCAAGATCTAAAATTATATTATAAAGCAACGGTCATCAAAACCATTTGGTACTGATTAAGAAATAGAGTCATCAATAAGTGGAATAGGACAGGATCACAGGACAAACCAGGCAATAATTATAGCAATCTAGTGTTTGATAAACCCAAAGACTCCAACTTTTTGGGATACGTTCTCACTATTCCATGAAAACTGCTGGGAAAATTGGAAAATTGTATGGAAGAAATTAGGGTTTGACCCACATCTAACATCACATACCAAGATAAGATCTAAATGGGTTCATGATTTAGATATAAAGAGTGATATTATAAGCAAATTAGAGAAACATAGGATGATTTACCTCTCAGACCTGTGGAGAAGGAAGGAATTTCTGTCCAAAGAAGAATTGGAGCTCTTAATTGAACACCAGATAGATAATTTTGATTATATTAAGTTAAAAAGGTTTTGTACAAACAACACTACTGCAGACAAGATTAGGAGGGAAGCAATAAATTGGGAAATCATCTTTACATTTAATGGTTCTGATAAAGGCCTCATTTCTAAAATATATAGAGAATTGTCTCATATTTATAAGAATTCGAGCCATTCTCCAATCAATAAATGGTCAAAGGATATGAACAGACAATTTTCAGAGGATGAAATTAAAACTATTTCTAGTCATATGAAAAGTTGCTCCAAATCACTATTGATCAGAGAAATTCAAATTAAGACGACTCTGAGATACCACTACACACCTGTCAGATTGGCTAAAATGACAGGAAAAGATAATGTTGGAGGGGATGTGGGAAAACTGGGACACTGATACATTGTTGGTGGAACTGTGAACGGATCCAACCATTCTGGAGAGCAATTTGGAACTATGCTCAAAAAGTTATCAAACTCTGCATACCCTTTGACCCAGCAGTGTTTCTATTGGGCTTATGACCCAAAGAGATCTTAAAGGAAGGAAAGGGACCCACATGTGCAAAAATGTTTGTGGCAGTCCTTTTTGTAGTGGCTAGAAACTGGAAACTGAAGGGATGCCCATCAATTGGAGAGTGGCTGAATAAATCATGGTATATGAATGTTATGGAATATTATTGTTCTGTAAGAAATGACCAACAAGATGATTTCAGAGAAGCCTGGAGAGACTTGCACGAACTGATGCTGAGTGTAATCAGCAGAACCAGGAGATTATTGTACATGGCAACAATAAGACTATATGATGATCAGTTCTGAAGCACATGATTCTCTTCAATAATGAGATGTTTCAAACCAGTTCCAGTTGTTCAATGATGAAGAAAGCAATATACACCCAGGGAGAGGCCTATGGGATCTGAGTGTGGACCACAACATAGCATTTTCACACTCTATTGATGTTTGCTTACATTAAGTTTTCCTTCTCAGGTTTTTTTTTCCTGTACAGCAAGATAACCGTCTAAATATATATACACATACTCGATCTATCAAATATTTTAACTTAATCAACATGTATTATACTTCCTGCCATCTAGGGAAGGGGGTGAGGGGTAAGAGGAAAAAATTTGTAACAGAAAGCTTTGCAAGGGTCAATGTTGAAAAATTACCTATACCTATGTTTTGCAAATAAAAAGCTTTAAAAATAACTTACAGTCTACATTCCTTTTGAGCCTTAGTTTCCAATTACAAATAAATGAATTTACTAATAGTTGTGTTATCTGTTTCTGATTGTTGGCTGATGGAAGGACTAAATGAGAAAACCATTAGATCACATGTCTAGAGTTGGAAGGGAACTCAGAGACCATCTAGTCTGACCTTGATACTTTGTAGCTAAGGAAACTGAGGTTTAAAGATATTAATGAACTCATAAAAATTATATAAAGTGTAAGATGCAGAATCCAAATCTAGATCCTCTGACTTTTAAGTCAGTGTTCTTTCTACTGTTCTATGATTTATGTTATTATTACTATTATTATCCTCATCATCCTCATCATTTTTATTATTTCTGCTAAGGCCATTCAATTCAATCTATCAAACATTTTTTTTAAATTATTCATCTACCTTGAGCAAGGCACTGTCCTTGGTGCTAGGGATACCAAGATGAAAAATAACACAGTCTCTTCCTTCAAAGAGTTTATAAACTCAAAGGACATAATGCATGTAAAATACCTTGCAAACCTTCAAGCACTATATAAATGTCAACTACCATTTGTATGATTACAGTATGAATAAGACATATATGGACACAAACAGAAAGCACAGCACATAGCAGAATGTGAAAAGTGCCAAAGAGCGATCTAGATACAGTATTAAGAAAAATTTGAGGAGAGATTGCTCTCAGCTTAAGGAACCGGGGAAGATTTTCTATTTAAAGTAGCAACTAGCAGGTACTGAAGAAAGGAAGGGACTTTTACAGGTAGAGATTGAAGTTTGGTTATTTCATGAATGGGAGTCCCTAAGATCAAAGTCAAAGAAATAGGGAAAGGGCAGGATAGTAACTAAGGAGGGCAAATAAATGCACATAGCATATAAAAAGCAACAGTATGTTATAAGGCTAAATAGATAAGATAGATTCTGATCATGGAGGGAATTGAAGATCATGCTAAGAATTTTGAATTTTATAATTTAAGTTAGTTAGCAAAGAAGGGAAGGAGAAAATTGGGAACTCAAAATCTTACAAAAATGAATGTTGAAAACTATCTTTCCATGTAATTAGGAAAAATAAAAATTGAGAAATTGAGAAAAAAAATGTGTGTATGTGTCATAAATTCTAGTCTATAAGAACAACTCACTGACATTAGGAAAGATGGAGGTTTACTAGCTAAATTTCAGCATATTTCAATCCTGTGAAGATGAACCCCAAACCTTGTCACACTCTCTCATCTACCTAATAGCATAGTACTACCTTTCTAGATGTCTGAAAGACATCTCCTGCCAGCACTAAAACCAGTAGGTCAAAATTAAGCTCATCATTGTCCTGCTGACCCAAACTGGCCTCTTGCCTTAATTCTTCTATTTATGTTGATCTCCCCATCATCCTTTCAGTCATCCAGACTAAAAACCTGAGCAATACATGACTCCGTCTTCTCCCTCACATTTCTAAGACCTGCCAATTCTGCCTATAGTATCTTTTTTTTAACATCTATCCAATCTCGTCTATTCCCATTATAATAACCAAAGACAGGCCTCTATCTCACATCTGACCAATTAAAATGCTTTGTCACTGGATTCCTGACTCCAAGCTTTCCCTTCTATAATCCTTTCTTCATAATGCTATAGAAAACTTCTTTATTCAAATGTCTGACCACACCATTTCAACCAAAATTTCACATCTCTGTCATAAAGTGTTATACTGAGATTTCCAAAAAAATAATGAAGTACATTGAATTACACTATACTTACTAAAACTATCATTATAAATAATATTTTAATGAGATACCATTAACAAATGAAATATTTTCAATATGATATTTTATCTTTATCAAATTTTAAATTTGTATTTTTTGTTTCACAATGTAGCTAATAATTGCAACAAGAAAACATGTATTTAAATTATGTTTATCTTGCCATAGAATTATGAAAGAGCCAACTGAGACATTTTTATTCATTGTACTTAATTTTTACATTTCTTTCATTTAACATTTTTGGTGTGTTGAACACTTCCATTAATTTTTTTAAATTTATTTTAGAGTTATTATCAAAATACTTCAGCTTTAAAACTTCATTGTTTTTGCTTAGAGTCATAAAATTATATTTTTGGGTATCATGTTATAAGCATTTTTTCTTGTATTTCTTGGGAAATTTATATTTTTTCAAATTATGAGAAAATTCTGTCAAGAATAAGAGAGGTCAACAATGAACATAAAGACCTAACTGAATGAAACAAACCCACTGATATCAAGTTAAAACCACAGGAAAATAGACTCAAAGAGTAAAGTCAACATTTACAGGCACTAGATGAGAAGCCTACAAAAGAGAAGTTGTGTTCGAATCATCGACTGGCCATAACTGCTACCATTTTATAAGGATGGGTTGATAGTCTGGTCTTCCACCAACAGGAAGTCATTATTGAATATAAAAAAATAAGAATTACACATATGTGATATTTCATATAACTCCTATGAGTCATATTTCAAGGAATAACAAGTTTAGGAAGTAAATTAAGTCTTTAAATTAGTCATTTTGACACATGATTTTGTGTAGCGCTGTTAAATTTGCCGGGAAAACTAAATGTTAACATTATTCAAATACTGCCTCATAATAATTGCAAGGGTATTCCAGTGTTTGCGTATTCACTATAGCTATACTTATTATTAAATACCTCACCAAAAAGTTTACCCCTGAAATAGTAAATACTTGTATTATTTTCAGTTTTAAAAATATTTTTATTATTTTTATTTGACATTTATTTTGAGTTAATATTTTTTTTTCTTTTAATGTTTTTTAATACCATATGCAATAGCAGGGATAAATGTGTATTCTTGTCATAACATATTGGTTTGTGATCATAGTAAACAATTCATTTATTTTAAAATATTTTGTAGAGATAATCTTAAAAACTTTTAGCATAACTCACAAAAGATACAATATTTATTATTAAAGTCACATTGTTGTAATGTATATAAATAAAATGTCATACAAATATTGAATAACTTATTATTTTGAAAAATCCTGAAAATTCCCAGGAACTCCAATTTTTCATTCATTTTTAGAAAGTTAATATCTGTTGGGAATTTGGCAACCCTAAGCATGTCAGTTACACTTTGCTTTTTGGACCAATAGAAATGATATGGAGAATTATATGTGTTAGTTTGAGTTTCATTTTTACTTTCAGTTCCAAATAATCTTCCTTCTCCTACCCCTTTCCCTTTCATTGAAAAGGCAAGAAATGCAATACCTATTATATATGTAAAGTCATGCAAAACATGCATTAATCATATTGTAGAAAAAAGCAAAGAAAAAAAAAAGCAAAAAATATGCTTCAATTTGCCCTCAAATTGTCATTTCTCTCTCTCTGGAGGCAGTTAGCATTTTTCATCACAAGTTCTTTGGAATTGTTATAAATCACGTGATAGGTTAAATCTTTCACAGTTGGTTATCTTTACAATATTGCTTTTACATGTACATGTACATATACAAGGTTCTCTTGGTTCTGCTCGCTTCATTTTGCATCAGTTTGTATAAGTCTTTCCAGGTGTTTTTGAAGTCATGCCCTTTGTCATTTCTTATAGAACAATACTATTCCATCACAGATATATACTACCATTTGTTATATATACTACCATTTGTTCAAACGTTGTCCAAATGATGACAATCCCCTCAGTTTCCCATCTTTTTCTATCCTAAAATGAGCTACTAGAAACAGTTTTGTACGTAGGTCTTTTTTTCTTTTACTTTGATCTCGTTGGGGTACAGAGCTAGTAGTGGTATTGTGTGCATTAAATTTTTGTATTACCTTCCCTGAGCTTAAAAACAATCTTGTGAAGTAAACCTAACAATAATAGTATTTTATGAAGGAAACTGAAGTATTTAGAAACTACATGACTTCCCCAAGTATATACAACTGGTAATTATGATCATCAGTTTTCTGTACTCTGAATGTAGCCCTTTATGCCCTATTGCTATCTTGTCTTGTTTCTTAGAGAAAGACAGCTATTATGCATGACTCAAATTGATCTTCCTTGATAACTAAAGGTCATACTTCATTTTTATGCACACTATTACTAGTCTGATATGAAACTCTGAAGTGTAACCATTATTGAAACTTAGGTTTTCTTTCTGTCAGTGATCTGTGGATCTATCAATCATTGTTTCACCCTGTTTTGAATACTTCTGGGTCTCTTTCCTATACTGTTCTCCATGTCACAGTGTTCAGATGTCAAAATTCATGGTGAATAGAGGAACAGGAGAAGGACAACAACCAAATTATCTTTATGCACCTTAAACCTTAAATTAATTTAGAGATGAGTCATCTTAAATTTTATTGACCTCCTAGCTTATTTCACCAAAACTGTCCTTAAGCTCTGCTTTGCCAAATTTTTCTCCAAATCTCCATTTTTTTCATTCAAAATACATCATTCTCTTTTTCAGAGATTTTTCATTTCAGAAAATTTCAGAAAGATTTTCCTTGATTTTTTTTTAATTATTAGATTTCTTGTTTATAAAATAGATTTTTTTCTCCAAGAATTCTGGTTTCTATCCTAATTTCATCCTTTAATTTTCAGAAATGCATTTTGAATGGTTCTGGCATTTTCTTGCTCTTGCAATATTATTTGTGAACATCCCATGGAACTTATTGTTTTGCTTTCTTGTTTTTATTGGGGGTTTGAGGGTCATTTTCTATCAGTGCATAATATTTGTTTTTTGAGTGCTGTCCTTTCCTAGTTATTTACTCATTTTCCTTCTTTATGACTCTTACTGCTGACTTTTTTTTTCTGCTTGGGAGCTGAGTTTATCCCCAAACTTGCATTGATAGTTTTCATCTAATCTCTTCTACCCTATCACTTCTAATCCTTTTGTATTTGTATTGATTTTTCTAATTGTTGGTTCTTTCCATTTTACTTCAATATGTTCTCTTCTGTCCATACTATCAGGGATATGTAACAACAACAAAAAAAAGAATTGAGTTTATCTCTTTCCCCCCTATATAAATATTCTACATGAAGAGAATCATTATATTACCTAATTACCTAATAATCATTGTATTGCCTGGCTAAATGTATTACCCCCAAAGCCTGCCCTCATCTACCTTGCATATACCTGAGACTGGCTCTGCACCATGAAGACTTCAATACATCAACTGCTTCCCCTCCTTCATCTTAATGTTTGACAAGCTCAATGACAATGAACAATTGAGTAAGGAGAAAAACCACCAAAGCTAAATCTAAAAACTGAGCCATCCTGTCAATTAATCACCATGAGGTATGGTGGAAAAGGAAGAAGGTTTCCTCTAATTAGTGAGATGGTCATAGAATGTAAACTTCTTGAAGGCATGGACTATCTGATTTTTATAATTGTGTTCTCAGTGTCTAATAATAACTGGCAAATTACAGGTGCTTGAATGTTTGATTGATTATTGTAGAAATCTTTTAACTCTGGGGCACTTTTTGTCCTTTTCTTGCTGTAATTTGAATCATTATATATCTGGTACAATTGTAATTTGTATGGGGTGGGATTTAGTAAATATGACAGTAATCACTAATTCCATCACCTTGCCAGTCAAATGTTTCATATCTAGAACTCAAGTTCCTTTCTAGATGCCATTTTTTCTAAGGATAGTGAATGTCAAGGAAGGTGACCAGAATAAAGCCCACACTGAAAAGGCTGGCCTGAAGACAATTGATTAAGTGACCTAAGGTTAGGGATGATAACAGTTAGTGACTTGAGTGGTGACCATGTGAACAGATAAATAAGCATATATATATACATATATATATACATAGATATGTATTAAGCATATCAGTTATACTTTGATTTTTGGAACAAGACATGATAGAGGCAATTGTATTTCTTTAATTTTATTTTTATTTTAATTTTCAGTTCCAAATTCTCTCCCTCCTTCTACCCCTTTCCCATTATTTTGGGAATGAGACTAGTAATATTTGAAAACACAGAGATAAGAGACATTAAGGCATCAGGGATGACTCTGTGGTTGTGAACTCAGTTGACTGGAATGGTGGAGGTAACTATGAAAGAAATGGGGAATGGTCAGAAGGCCAAATTTAATGAAAAAGGTGATTTTAGCTTTAGACATGTTGAGTTTGAGATTCCTATGGGATATCTACCTTGAAATGTACAATAGACACTGTACTTCACTGGAACTAAGGAGAGAAACTATATATGAATATATAGATCTGAGTCATCTGCTATCCACAGAGATATGACTAATTAAACCAATGGAAACTGATGTGCAAGACAGAGTCAGCAAGAAGAGAGAATAGAATACAATAAGAAAGAAGGGAGCCCAGTATAAATACTTGAAGAAAATTCAGTTAGGGAATGAGTGATTATTCATCAGTAAAGAACTAAGACAAATAGGATGAGAACCAGAGAAAGAGACATAGGGACAACTAGATGGCATATAGAGTACAGCCCTGGAATCAGAGGGACCTTACTTCAAATTGGTCTCAGACATTTAGCCCTTTCTAGCTGTGTGACTTTGGGCAAGTTACTTAATCTCAATTGCTCTATAAAAACAAATGAAAACAGAAGCACAATCATCAAATGCAGCAGAACTGTGAGTGAGCCAAGATGTCAGAGTAAAGGCAGGGACTCACCTGAACTCTTTCCCCAAACCCTAGAAATCTCTTTAAATAATGACTTGAAACAAATTGTAGAGCAGTATTACCCACAAAAAGGTGAAGTGGAACAATTTTCAAGTCCAAGACAATTTATAAGTTTACAGGAAAGAAGTGTTGCACCATGGAGAGAGAGGAGAGTAGTTCAGTACAGATCCTTCTAGCTCACCCAGGCCCCAGCAAAAAAAAGGAGTAGGCTTCAGGACAATTGAATCAGTGGCAGTATTGATGGTTTCTGGAGCTCTCAGTCCATAGAGAGACTGTAAGTGGGTAAAAAACATGGTGAGAAGATTACAGGGGTCTCTTTGTTTGCACTGAGGCAAGGCTCTGTTGCATTGCTCATACTGAGATCTGGGTTACAGAAACTAAGCAACGGTCCCATGGTGAGGAGGAGTACTAGGACACCAGAGTTTCGGACCACAATAGAGCAAGGATCCTCAACATTATTCCAAAGCAGAAAAAAACTGCTTGTGAATCCTCACAGATCAGAGCACAGATAAGGAGAGTGGTGAACACATCTCTTCTTAGACCATACTACTTTGAAAAAAATGAAAACTCACAGGTCCCTAGAAGTATCTCTGAAAATAGCTGCATGAAACCCCCAGAGCTTGGGACAGTATATCCTCCATCCTAAAAGTACTTTAACAAATAGCTAAAAATAAAAATGATAAAACAAAGAGTTAAAACTCAAGTAATAGGCTGGGGAAATGAAAAAAATAACAGAAAAAAATCCTGACCATAAAAAGTTACTGTGGTAACATACAGTCAGAAGATAACAAAATAAAAGCTCTGACATTCAAAGTCTCCAAGAAAAATATGAATTGGTCTCAGACCATGGAAGACCTCAAAAAGAATTTTGAAAAGCAACTGAGATAGAGGGGAAAATGGAAACAGAAATAAGAATGGTGCAAGAAAATCATGAAAAAAGAATCAATAGCTTGGTAAAGGAGACACACACACACAAAAAAAAAATAACAGAAGAAAAGAACATCTTAAAAAAGCAAATGAGGCCAAATGGTAAAGGAGGTACAAAAAGCCAATGAGAAAAATTCTTTAAAAAACAGAATTAGACAAGTAGAAAATGAGGAATAAAAGCTCATTGACGAAAATAATTCCTTAAAAATGAGAACTGAGCAAACAGAAACTAGTGACTTTATGAGAAATCCAGAAATTTAAAACAAAATCAAAAGAATGAAAAAATAAAAGACAATGAAAAATATCTCATTGGAAAAACAACTAACCTGGAAAATAGATCCAAGAGAGAGAATTTATTGGACTACCATTAAAAAAGTCTAGATAACATCTTTCAAAGAATTATTAAGGAAAACTACCTTGTTAATTCTAGAACCAGAAAATAAAATAAAAATCCACCAATAACCTCCTGAAAGAAATCCCAAGATGAAAATTCTCAGGAATATTATAGCCAAATTCCTGATTTCCTAGATCAAAGAGAAAATATTACAAAGAGCAATATACAATTCAAGTATTGTGGAACCATGGTCAAGATAACAAAAAAAAATTAGCAGCTTCTACATTAAAAGATAAGAAGTTTTAGAATATGATATGCCAGAGGGCAAAGGATCGAGGAGTACAACCAAGGATCACCTACTCAGCAAAACTGAGTATAATCCTTTGGGAGGAGGGGGGATGGATGTTCAATGAAATAGAGAACTTTCAAGCATTCCTGATAAAAAGTGCAGAGCTGAATAGAAAAACTGACTTTCAAATACAATATTCAAGAGAAACATAAAAGGGCAAACAGGAAAGGGAAAATATAAGGGGCTGTCACAAAGGATGAATCTGGAAAGATTTCCATGAGCTCTTGCAAAAAGTGATTTGTGCTGAGTACAAAGTAACAGCAATACTGTAAGATGATCAGTTATGAATAACATAATTATTCTTAGCAATACAGTGGTCCAAGACAACTGTGAAGGGCTTATGATGAAAAATGCTCTTCATCCCTAGAGAAAGAATTGATGATGTCTGAATTCAGATTGAAGCATACTTTTTAAAGCTTTATTTTTCTTTAGATTTCATGGCAGATTTTGTTTGGTTTTGGTTTGGGTTTTGTCTTTGGTTTATGTTTTCTTTCATAACATGACTATGGAAATGTTTTGCATGACTACACATGTACAAGCTATATTGAATTGCTTGCCTTCTCAATGAGGTGGAGTGGAGAAGGAGGAAAGGAGAGAATTTGGAACTCAAAAGTTTTTTTAAAAGAATGTTAAATTGTTTTTACATGAAACTGTTGAAAATAAAATACTAAATAAATTAAGAATAAAATAAAATAAATGCTGCATAGCTAATTAGGAATGAGGATTAAGAAAAGGATAGTTTAAGATTCACATTCAGTAGTTAAGAAATCATGGATAACTTTCTGTGAGGGCAATTCAGTTATAAGGTGCTGAGACAAATTGCAAAGGTGTCTAAAGGACTGAGAAGGAAAGAGGTGAATACAATTTTCTAAAACTTCAGCTCGGAAAGAGAGGAAAAACACAGGAAGAAAGCTTAAAGGGGTGATTGGATCAAATTTGCATTTGTAAAGCGTGGGTGATAACCAGAGTATATTTGTGGCAGCAGAGGAGAAATCAATAGTGATGGAGAGAAGGAAATTAGAGAGAAAGGCAATGTTAGTTGGAGTAATATTTTAGAAAAGATGTGAAGGGTTAGGGGATAATAAAATGTATGAGAAAATGCTTTGCTCTTCGCTAGGAGACAGGTCATCTCTTCAGCAGAGCCCAGTGATAACAAAGGTTGATGGAACATTAATGCACAAGCTGAAGTTCCTTAGTAATTAAGACAAGTGGTAGAGAAAAGGAAGCTTGGGAAAAGAGTGCTGAATTCTTTTAGCAATATGCATTTGTGTGTGCAAATGTGCACATGAATGTATGCATATATGGGATATGTACATTGCACTACACTGTGTTACATGTTGCATTAGTGTGTATATATGTATAAACACATGTATTTGTATATGTGTGTGTATGTATGAGCACATGTGTTACTGCATTATGGGTGTGCATTGTATGTGCATATGTGCATGGCTGTGCAAGACTGTTGTGTGCTGCATTGTATACATGAAAATATATCTCTGTATTACATGTGTAAATGAACATATGTACATCTCTGTATCTTATGTACCCCCTATATATGTAATCACTTGTGTGTTTAGACCCAAACATGGATATATACTGTTCATGTATTATTGTGTACTTGTATGCATTCATACATGTATCCACATATGAAGCAACATGTCATAGGAGATAAAAGGTGAACCTTGTGGTCAGGAGACCCAAAATTAATACCTGTTTCTGATGACTTTGGGCTGTGTGATCTTGAGCTAGTCCCCTACCCCCAAGGCAACTCTCAGGCTATAAAACTCAGATAAATCACTAATCTGTCACTTCTTGGAAGGAGTTTGTTCCCACACTCTGGAAGTACCTCACCTGGAAGAAATTGCAGCATGTGGATCAAAGCATTCATACTTACAGCCCTTAGAAAGCACCACATCTGAACAATGATTGTTGTTCAGACTATTAAGCAAAATGCCTCCAGTTAAGGATTTTATTTTGGTATTAAATCTGGCTTTATTGACTTTAAACAAACTGAAGACTCAGTGTGATTTTCACTTAAATTCAGGGCATGAATTTCCTGCGTGTTTTAGTTTTGTTATTTTTCTCTTGACATGTTTTCACGGCTCCATTCACCCTTTTACTATTGGGAGACCTGAATTGTGAGTAATGGACAACTGTGCCTTCTAAGATCCCAGAATCTTTCTCGTCAAAGCTCACAGGCCAGCTCCCCGCTTTAATCCCCACTTCCCCCCCTCCCCTTCTCTCCCAGGAGGTCTGTATTCCCTTCCTCTATTCTTTAATAGCTTGGGCTACAGATGAGACAAAAGCCATCCTACCCCTCCAATTCACTTCCCTCTCTTTCTTCCAGGGCATATTCACTACCTAATCCTTTCATAATGGGCTCCTCCTCCCTTCTCTTAGTCTTCACCACCAGCCTTTACCCAGCTCTTCTTACCCCTTTTCTACAGTTCCTTTCTTCCTGGTACCAAATTCATTCAACCTCAGTTCTCACTTTCAGTTCTTCCCTAATGATATTCCCAAGTGTCCCCACTTTGCACAACATTGATGGAGGGAGAGGTGGGACTACTTTCCCCTCCTGGTCTCTTTGTTCCCCTCTGTCAATTGTCTAAATCTGTTTGTCAAATAGAACAGGAAGTGGGTCTGGAGTCAGGAGATCTCCAGATCAGGTGTGATATCAGACATTTACTAGCCATGGGACTTTGGGCAAGTCACTTAACCCCTCTTTGCCTCTGTTTCCTCATTTGTAAAGCATGAAAAATAAAATATCTACTTCCCAGGATGGTTGTGAGAATCAGATGAGATAGTAATTGATTGTCACTGAGTGTGACATATAATAGGAGCTATACATATGTTAGCTGTTATCACCATCCTTATCGTTATTATTCCCTCCAAGCAACAGACTTAGAAAACTCTATGTTGATTATTTTATTTATTTTGATAATGGCTTTCCTCTCACATTTTAGCCTCGTTTAGTCTGTGCTAAGGAATGTTGGGAAGGGGGCATGTAGACCCAACATTTGACTTCTTTTTCCCTCAGCCCAGGGAAGAATCTGCTGACTGATTACAGGCTGAATCCACTTATCTATGAATTAATCAGCATGTCTTTATGAAGTCAGATTGGGCACCAAGCTAAGGATTAGAGAAATAAAGACAAAAGAAAATGGGCCCTGCCTTTAAGAATGGACATTCTAGCTGAGGAGTTAGCACATACAAAGAGACACAAGGTAAACTTAGAGGGAAATGCTCATCTAGTCACTTTTTGACTAGGAAAGGTCTCCTGCAGAAGGAGGGCTTGGAGATGAGTCCTGAAGGGAATCAGGGGTGCCAAAAGGTAGAGAAGCAAGGAAGACAGCAGCAGCTACTGCCTGAACTTTGACTCCATCTCTCAACCCAGGGCAGGTAGGCCAGAATCTCTAACTTCTCTCTGTCTTCATAGGGATTTATGGAAACTTCCCATCACCTTCATACTGCCCAGTCCTCATAAGGAGGAACTTGGACTCCTCCCCATAAGTCTCTGCTTTTTTCCACCATCTTGCTCTTCTTCCTGGAGTTGCTGTTCCTTTTGCCATCCTCATCACGGATCGGATTACAGAAACACCCCAAACATCCTCTTTTTAACTTCTTTTGTTCACTTCTGTTGCATCCAAGAGTCAGTGGAAGCAAGGGCAGGAGGCAGCAGCAACAAATGAACAAAATGAGCAAATGCAGCTCCTGTTGTTCAATGAATGATTGGCCAACTTAGTTAACAGTCACTGTGGCAGACACTAAGGTAGCATTATCATATTTACATGACAAATGAGAGTACTGGGCCTATGGGCTGTGGGCTGTGGGCTGTGGACTGTGGGCCTGGCATTGGAATATCCCATCCCTGAGTCCTCCTGTCATCATTCACCTGCAGATGGCTTAGCTCTTTGCCACATTTGTGAGGTTCCAGATGCTTCCCAGGATTTGGCTCAATAAACATCAGTGAAGCATCTACCATGGACAAGGCCATGGGTTCCATCCTGTAGGGGAAGCAAGGGTGGATCCTCCTCCAAAGGACTTTGCAGTCTTTGTGAAATAGAGAGTTAGCCTGGATGTCCTCAAAGGTTCCTCCTGTCTCGAGATCCCTGAGCCAAGATCCAATTGCTTCATTTCTTGGGGTCATTTTCCTTCAAATTGGGAAAATAAAGTTTTCACTTTCTCATTCACAGAATTATTGTTAAGGAAAGTCCTTTATAAATCTTCTGGCAGTAGAGTTAAGCTTAAAAGAGAATGGAAACTCCCTGAGGGTAGGAGCTCTTTTGTTCTCATCTTTAAAACTCTAGTTCCAGGCACACAGCAGTCAGTTAATAGATGCTTGTTATATGTATAAAGTAACTTGAATGACAATTTGTTCTTCCCAATATCTGTGGCTAGAAGCATCTCACATCCTAAATTGATCTCTACATATCCTTTTTTTCTGAGCTTGTATTGAAAAAAGAATTAGAGGTAGAAACTGGACAGTATCCCTTCCATTCTTCTCCATCTTCTGACCCCAAACTCACTCATATCTACATAATAAACATGCCAAGAGCTTGAAATAATGCTATTGCTATGACTGATCCAGAAAACAATTGGAAATGATATTGAAAAATTGACTCAATTGCCCATGCCCTTTGATCCCTTTAACCACAACTAGGCAGACACATTTCCTGAGAGAGAACATTAAGGACAGTCCTTTCAATGTAGGGAAAACTGGGAACAATGACAATGCTCATCAACTAAGGACTGACCAAACAAACTTTGGATAATAATGGAAGAAAACACTGCTCAAATAAGTAATGAATATGAGGAATTCAGAGAAAGCTTGGAAGAAAGACCTGCTGCATAACAAAGTGAGCAAAGCACAGAACATGGCAACACCATAAACAAGAAGGAAAAAGATGGGCACTGACCCTGTGGGTTCCTTGCTATAAAAAGCTCATAGATTCTGAGAACAATCCCTTTATCAGCATAGGCAATGGGCAACTTCTTGTCAACTTACAAATCTTAGAAAGCAAGTTACAAGGCCAGTCTTCATCTTGGAAAAGAGATCAGGGAAATCACTTCTCTCCTTTTCTCTGAAAGGAGAGACATTAGAATTACAAAATATAGGGAGAGCTGCCAGAACTCCTGATTTTCCCTTAACTCCTTTTCTTTGTTAGAGGAAGATGGAGGAAAGTACATAAAGAGACCTTACTCAAATAGGGTTTGGTAATTTTTTATGATTTGCATTTGGAAATGACTGTGAGATCACAACAAATGATATATTTTTTTTTTTTTTGCTTTTTGCTGAGGCAATTGGGGTTAAGTGACTTGCCCAGGGTCACACAGCTAGGAAGTGTCTGAGACCAGATTTGAACTCAGGTCCTCCTGACTTCAGGGCTGGTGCTCTAACCACTGCGCCACCTAGCTGCCCCCAAATGATATTTTTTAAAAAACTTTTTTTAAAAATAGTGGCAAGAGAAATTGTGATTAAAATGAATCTTGTTTCTGTTTCAAAGAAATAGATTATCTGATTTACCATAAAGAAGATTCTAAGAAAATAAAATTTCCAGCAGAAATTCAAATAAACAAAATAACAAACCTGTATACTTATATTTTAATTAGGCAAAGGTGGTGAAGGAAATTTGCCACTGTTAAATTAAGGTCAGTTCACCACATGGTTCTATCTACAACACACTAAGGCAAACAAGGTGATGCTAAATTGGGGTTTGAATATAATCACTCTAATAACAGAATGTAAGAACAAGCAATTCTAGCTAAGCCCATTTTCCTGATCATCTTATGTTCATGAGTCTGGGTCTACAAATCTTCACAACAAATAAGTGGTAATTAAATTGAACCTTCCCCCCAAAAGAAAAAAAGTCAAATCCTGATCTGCACATTTGAAATGATTGTACCACTGAACACTAAGATTCTTCAAGCAGAATCCTTTTGCCAGTTTTTTTTTTAAATTATGTAATATATTCTAAGATACTGATATTTAAAATTAAGGAGGAGCCACTTATTACAAACTATCCACTTTACATTAAGAAAACTAAGTCCCAGAGAAGACAGGAGAAAGGGATAGGCTAGAGCTTCAGACTAAATTTAATAAGGAGAAATGAATGCAAAGTCTTTCACTTGGGTTCAAAAGTTTCAAGAATATAAGATGCAGAAGATATGGTTAGACAGCAATCGATCTGATAGTCAACAAATATTGAGTACCAACTGTATACCAGATGCTATGTTAAGCTCTGAGGATGGGGAGGATGGGAGCAGTCCCCGATCTCAAGGAGCTCATAATTTAATGGGGGAGCAAACAATTATGTACAAACAAAATAAATACATGTTAAATGAAAGGCAATATCAGAGAAAAGGCAGTAAGAATAAGGAGGACTGAGAAATAACAGATCTGGGTTCTTTAATGGGCCTCAAGTACAGGAAGAGTCAGCAGCAATGAAACAAACAAAACCTCCAGTAACCTACTGATGTTTGATCTGAACTGATCTGAGAGAGGACCAGCTTCTAAGAGTAAAGAGATGATGGCCAAACTGGCATATTACTGGTGAGAACATGTCGGGAGCATTTTGACATTATTTTGAAAGGACTAAGTTCAGAGGAGAACAACCAACCAAGATTTCACAACTGGGAAGTATCTAAAGTCAGGTTTTTCTGACTCCAGATCTACCACTTTATGGAGGCAGTTATGTAGTGCTTTGGATAGAGCACTAGGTCCCAAGTCAGGAAGAGCTAAATTCAAACCAGCCTTGAATACTTCCTGACTATATGATCCTGGGCAAGTGACAAATCTCTGTTTGCCTCAATTGTAAAATAGGAATGATAACAGCTCCTACTCATAAAATTGTTGTGAAAATCAAAGGAGATTATATTTGTAAAATAGCATAGAGCCTAGTACACAGTAGGCATTGCATAGATGTGGATTGCCTTCACACTCTTTATCCACTAAACTAACTGTCTCACTTGAGTATCTAATAATGGGGAATTCTTTGAAAGTACAAATTGAAATAGAGTATCAGAGAGGGCCCTTAAAACCTTGACAATCTAGGATCGTGTGAGCTTGTGATTTGCCCAAGATCTCCAGGCATCTCCCTAGTAAAGTTGTTGGCTCTCAACCCCATCCAAACAGTTGCTTTTTACATATCTATCTATCTATCTGTCTGTCTGTCTAGCCCACCCACTACATCCTCAGAGGCTGTTTAATGCTGTCATTATTCTCTTAACAACTAGTGTAATGCTATGTACCTAATCAGTACTTACTCAATGTGTGATGAATTAAATCAAAATGGGGAGATGCAAACCAGAGATAACAACCCCACCTCCCTTCTTTGAGAAGCTCCCAGCCTATAGGTGTCTGACTGATACATACAGGAGATCTCTGATGTACAGCGTGCTATATAAGTGCATTCAAGAAAAATAGAGTTAAAGACCATGTGAGATCCAAGAAGGAATTATGTGGAAAGAAATCAAGAGGAGGAGGAAGAAGAGGAGAAAAAGGAAAAGGAAGACGAGGAAGAGAAAGAGGAGGAGTCCATATATCTACAACACTTTAAGGCTTAGGAAGCATTTTAGTCAGTCACCCAAAAAACAAGCATTAATTGCTTAAGATTCTTCTTTGTGACAGGCCCTGGACTAAACTCTGGGAATATGAAGAAAGGCAAAAACATGGTCTTTGTCCTCAAGGAGCTTACATTGTAATAGAGGAAATAATCTGTAGAGAAGTACACACAAATCCATACAGAGCAAATGGAAAGTAATCACAGAAAAAAAAGGCATGAGCTGCTGGGGATACCAAGGAAGTTGCCATTCAGGTGATGGTCCAGATGCTTCTAGAAGGGAAGACCAGAGATGCACCAGGCAAAGATCAGTGTACCAGCAAGAAGGCCTTTGGAGCTAAACCATAGAGCACGTATATGAAAGGAACACCTAAGAAAATTGGGAAGCTAGAAAGGGCAGTTGGTGAAGAGCTGAATGTGCCATACAAAAGCCTGGGTGCTGGATCCTAGAGATGATGGAAAGCTGCCAGGGTTGAACCACATAATAGTTCTGTGTTGTAGATGTTATTATTACCCAAGTCTTACATGAGGTAACTGAGGCCCAGTGAGGTTTGATGATTTACAAAGCCATATAATATACTTTTTTTGTTTTGTTTTGGATATAGTCAATGCAGAAATTTGTTTTGCTTAATTATTTTTTGGTTACATGGTTGTTGTTTTTCTTTCCCCACAGAAGGAAAGAGGAGAGAGAGATGAGAGGAAGTGAAAATAATTTTTTGTTATTTCATAATATACTTCTGAGACAATGATTGAACCTGGATTTTCTTGACTCTTGGGCCAATCTTGCTTCATCACTATAGGATCCCAGATTTAGAAGGAGACTATCCTCTTTGATTTGACCATCATCATATAGGAAGTGACATAATTTGCCTGAGGTCACCTCCTCTACCCATGAAGCCATTCATGTAGCTATTGGTTATTATCATGAGACTGTCTGTTATTTTAGGCTACAAATGATAGTTTTTTCTATAAATAAAGGCTCAACTCATATACCTTAGGAGGTAATAGTTCTACCCTTACAGTCTATGGAAGAGAAGGACGACAGAGACTTCATAACTGGCTGACCTTGTGAACCTTTTCTCCCCAGTCTGAGCCTCATTTGGCATCTATAAAAAGAAGGGATTGAATGTGTTGATCTCCAAGATCCTGCCCTGCCCGCTGTAAATCTATGCTCTTTAATCCATTATCTGCTCTCTACTGAAGACTTTCTCCTCTTCCTTGCTCCAAGACAGGAGGCTCTCCAAGCTGGTAGCTAACCGGGATGGGGGTGGGGGGGGAATCAGGATGTGGTCACACACTCCTATCAGTCTGTGATACACAGAAAGCAGCGCTCTACTTCCAAGCCATCTGGGAGACTGAGGACGTAAGCTTATTTCTGTTTTGTTTTGTTTCGCAGAATAGTGTTCCAACTCCACGTGCTCGTGCCCCAAAGCCCAAGAAAGAGTTAAGCTCTCCAAACCAGGAGTGGGGAGTTGGTAAAACCACAAATAATGAAGGGAGGCTCTGGGCTCAGCCCCTGCAGTCATCCCTTCTGAGCACAAAGCTGGCAGAGGCTGGCATGGAAAGGACCCCCAAATGAGCTCCAAGGGCTTCCACTCCATCATGAAGAATTGTCCTCTGGAGTCGGCACCAGTGGGGAAACATTTCAAACACTTACCATATGTGGCGGAGAAAGGCCTAATTTGTCCATTTTGAAATTTTGCCTTTCTTTGGAAAGGATAGTTAATTTCAAGTCATTTGTTTCACAGGTGAAGCTTTTTCCTGTGCATTTAATATATCACCCTTGGTTGCCTGAACAATTAGAAATTGTCACCAAAGAAAAATGCCGCAGTTCATGTAAATAACTATTTACCTAAAGGAAATGGGATCCCACCAGAGTCAGCATACCTTAATGAGGCATGACAAGAGCAAAAAAAAGCCCAGCCTCGGCGGCATCTGCCGGAGCTGACATTGCTTATGGTAAAAATTGGCCAAAACAACTCGTATTTGTTTTTTTCTTGTCAGAAATAATGTAGCTTGAAAATTTTCAACAGGCAACATGCGTCCGGACCATTTGTTACTTCTAATGGCCTAATTGTTCTCCTGGCAGAAATAAAAAATTGGGCCACTTGTGTCATTTACCTCAATTTCTAATTAATGCAGTGGCAGTAGAGAAAGTAGAACAGAGGAAGAAAAAAACCAGTGTGGCTTGAGCAATGTCCCCATTAGCCTGACTCTGAGCTGTCTTGGTAACTCCCCAAAAGCAGCAGGAGCACACCATCTCCAGAAATGCCCAAAGATGGAGTCAATGGGGTGAGTAGGCTGCAGGAAGAGGAGGAAAGGAGGGGGATGTTGATCCTCAGTTCAAAATTTTACAAAGCAATAAAAAGTGTCTGAACACCACACAGACCAAATTGTCCTTACAATGCTAGTAAGAATGGCAGGAAGTTGACGCATCCAGAATTATTTTCTCTTTCCATCCCAAAGCCTTGGAAACGGTCTCCACACAACTTCCCAATTTCAAAGAAGTGCTCAGGTATGGATTTTAATGGAAGAGTTGCTTGGGGATGAACTTTAACTCTAGGCAGATTTGACAATTAGGACAATGCTATATACTTCATGTACCAAAGGATCTGAGATAGTGGGTTAATGTGGGATTGGGAGTAGAAGAGTGGATGTGAAGTCCTGAGTTCAAATCCCATCTGACATCCACAAAATTTACTGGTTGCATATCTATGATCGAGTCACTTAATGTCATGAGTCAGTTTTCTCATCAGTAAAATAGAAATTCTAATCCTACCTTACTTATTTCACAGAGTTGTGTTTTATCAAATGTAAATGTGACAATATGCATTAAAAAGCTTTCTAAACTTTAAAGAACCCATACAGGCCAATTGTTGTCATCTCATTGAGGTAGCTACACCTGCCAATGATGGGAACATAAACTCTTCCTAAATTGAGTCACTTTTGTCCAAATCCTCCCATTAATCCACTACAACCTCTCCCCCCTTGCTCTGGGTCTCTAGATAGAACTTTCTTCCCACTCAGACACAAGGACTGTTTATCAGTTACCCTTGATCTCTTTTTCATAACTGACCTGCCTCCTCTTCCAGTTGTGTGCTCTCTCAGAATAGCCTTTTTTGCTGCTTTTCCAATGCAGGTCTTTATGGTAATCTGCTACAACCTGCTCACACCTAGTGACTCCTGCCTTGTATTCATTTAGGGATGATATATTCTATGGTTCACAGCCATTCAGCATCACAGAAAAAAAAATGATTGATTGATGTGAACAAGATGCACCTTTTTTAAAAGAAAAGATTAGGGTCATTAAAAGAAGCTGAATAGTGGAGATGGAAGACAGACTTTGAAGGGAAGGATTTGAAGTGAGAAGGAAGTAACAAAGTAAAGCAGGGAATGGAGACACATTTTTCTAAAAGTTTGGCTCTGAAAGGCCCGAATGGGCATGGCAGCTCAATGGAAGGACATCTCATCAGAGGCTCTCTTTGGAAAAATGCATAATGAGTTGGCTGGCAGTACTGGCTTTATTGTGCATCCAAAGGTAACAAGAAACATCATTTCCTGGAACATTTGGCCATCTCCTATTGCTCTGCCCATGAAAAGCATTTGCAAAAGGGCTCCCATACAGATAGCAGCAGCATCTGCTCCAGAGGATGAGGGCTAAAGGAATGGTGCAAAAAACTCCAAAAGATCCCCCCCCCCAAGTTAATGAAGGTCTCATTTTAAATAATAGGCAATTTCATTTGCAAATGAGCATAGAGGAGAGTAAAAATATGTTTGTGTATGTATATATGATGTAAGAAGAATCCCATTAGTTACAGGCAGTGACAGATAACTGGATGCTAGTATGTGAGAAGATTTCTCTTCAGAGCCTCCCTCTGACATGAGTTCTGTGTCCACTATAGGTCAATGAACTTCTGATCCTACTTTCCTATTTTAGATAATAATGCCTACAGCCTTTAACTCACATGATTGTTGGGCGGTTATATTAAATGTATTTCCAGTGCTTCAGAAATTATCATATAGTAGAGAAATGTTAACAATAATAATGACTATCATTATTATGATTATTATTATGATTGTTATTGTCTTACCTGTGATTTCACATTTGTCTTAGTGCCTCCAGCTCACACTGCTTCTTAACCACGTTTGGTTCATTTGTGCACAAACACAGGAGTACCTGAATTTTATTTATTGTTGGCACTCTTCTTGGATTTTGCCTCCTGTGAATTTCTGGGCATCTCTACAGCTTTTCTCTTCCCTACAGTGTTTTCCCCCTATGTTTCATAATAGCTTGCTTGGTACATAGACATAGGAACTCCTAACCCCCCTTCTTGGTGATTTGGAGCTCTTTTGATTAATTTTGCAAGACTTTAGGTAAAAACATTCTTACCATTCCTCATTTGGCCCACTCTGCCTGGCTCAGACCTTTCATTTCTTCTACTTTATGTCACAGTTCAGAAATTCAAGTCTATTCCCAGACATTCTCTTCATTTCAAAATCATATATTATTGATATCATTTGTTTGTACATTGCCTTCCTTTCTAAGTACTTCCTACGCTGTTCTCTAACCAGTGTGCTGGTCCTTATAACAAAAATTATAAAAGAAAAGGGGAAAAAAGTGACTCAATAACATCAACTCAGGACATAACATTGACTTCCCAGATGTGCCATGGTCCATGGCCATAATCTCCACATTGGCAAAGAGGGAAGAGAAGTGTATTTTCTCAGTATTTCTTGAGAGCTGGACTTTATTATAATCAAGAGCATTTTGCTGTTGTTGTTACTATTGCTGCTGCTGCTGTTGCTACTGTTGCTGCTGCTGCTATTATTACTGTTGCTGCTTCTGCTGTTGTTACTATTGCTGCTGCTGCTATTGTTACTATTGCTGCTGCTACTATTGTTACTGTTGCTGCTGCTACTATTGTTACTGTTGCTGCTGCTGCTACTATTGTTACTGTTGTTGCTGCTGCTGCTACTATTGTTACTGTTGCTGCTGCTGCTGTTGTTACTGTTGTTGCTGCTTTGGTTGCTGTGGTTATTGTTTCACTTGACATTATTGTAGTCACTTTCTGGTTTTTTTTTTTCCTGCTGGTCTAAACATTATGTTTTTAAACAGCCGTGTCTTATGTGTAAACCTTGCCTCCAATAGCCTGTAGTAAATAAGCCACCACCTGTGCCTCCATGGTTTTCAAATTCTTGTTGGAAACTTCTTAGTCTTCAGGCAAGGTTCCTAGACTGCATCTCTCAGTTATCTGTAACCAAAAGAACTTCCAGGGGGTATATTGAAGTCTTTCCTCCATTAAAAGAGTGTAAGTTTCTTGTAGGAAGAAAATATCTTTTGTTCTATTTGTATATTTTTGTTTTTGAATTTCCAAAGCTCCTAGCATAGTGTCTGGCTCACAGAAAGCACTTGTTGACTTGACTTAACTCATCAAGCCTGTCCTATGTGCCAGGCACTATGCTAAGTATATAAATAGACAAATGAGCCAACCCCTGTCTTCACATTCTAATAATGGAGACATAGAGAGGAGTTTGGATCTGAGATCAGAATGGGGAGATAAATCAAGGGGACATGAGTTGATAGGCTCTTTCCAGAAGGAATGGTAGTATTGTTTTGATCATGATTCCCAAAGAAGGAAATAAAAAGGTGTCGGGGACAGAGGGAGAAATGTGCATGGTGCAAGGACAGAAGCAGATATCTAGGATGAACAATTGATTAGGCTGGGAAGTATAAATGCTAAATAGAGCAGCTATGTGAGTTTGCTCTAATCACCAATCAGGATACTTGCACTATATAATGCACATTTTAAAACTGAGTAGTTAAGTACTCTTTAACATGATCTCTAGGATAGAAGATTCCTGCTCTTCTCTTGTGGGTACAAAAGTTAAGGCACTAATTAGTGTGAATCTAATGCATTTGATTTTCCAAAAGGTCTCTATTTTTTAAAAATTATGAAATTGAAAATCATCAGCAACAACAACAAAAAGAAACTTTCATAAAATTACAGATTGAGAGCTAGAAGGAGGCTTTTTGAATAGAAAGTTTAATGTCCTCATTTTTTAAATGAAGTAATTAAGAACACCAAGTTAAATGACTTGCTCAAGGTAACATAGTAAGTAAATGTCTGATTTGGGATTTAAATTCAGGCCTCCCTGAAGTCAGGTTTCATCTCCTATCTCCTACTGTGCCATGTTGCCTTTCCATATACAAAGACTAGAAAATGAAAATTGTCCCATGAAGCCATGAAACATAGCTTGTTCTTTTTGTTATATATTAAAATTTTGTGTGTATATATATTATATGACAAAATATATTATTTATACATAAATATATATAGTAAATATATTTTTATATATCATATATATTATATATTCTATATCATATATATTAAATTATGTATAATATATTCCATAACATATTATATAAATATTCATTAAATAAAAATGTAAAAAATATATTTGTATATACATTAAAAGCCCACATTACTCTGCTGTTTGTGTCTGTGGTTTCTTCCACATGTGTTTTTAAATATTTCAAAATATTTCAAAACTGCACCTTGATCTTCTCTCTCCAGTTCCACCTTCATTTTTTGCATCATTATTGAAAACTTCTCTTCTTTAAAACAAAAATTTTACCTTATGACAAAAGCATAGACAGTGAAAAGAAAGTTGTTTTGTGGTACTCGCATCTGGAAAGGTATTGAGTCCTCCTGGACTTCTCCAAGAAGAGTTTGGGAAGTACTTCATCAACACTTTCTTTTTTCATTGAAAACCATTTCCAATGGTTGCTCCAAGGCAGGCCTAAGTGGAACCACTTCAGTGACTGAGGCTACATACTCATGAATGGCATTCCACCCCCCTCTTCCAGAAATTTCCTCAGGCTATCCCTTTGTCTGGAATGAACACCCTTCCTCTTCACCTCGGCCTTACAGAATTCCTTATCTTCTGCAAAACACAGTTCATGTGTCCCCCACTAACAAAACTCATCCTCATCCCTCAAAGTTGAAAGGGATTTCTCCCTCTTGAAATTACTTTGTATAATGGGGTATAATTCTTATTTCCTCATCTGCACAGGTACTGTATCTCTTCCCCCATAGAATGTAGATTCCCTAAAGCCAGGGACTATTTCTTTTCTTTTCTTTTTAAAATTATTAACACCTCCTTGTTTTTCACACAGTAAGTGCTTAATAAATGCTTTTCAAATAAAATTGTTATAGTGACTACCTTGTCCCCAGTTCTAAGTGTGTGAACCTCAAGAAGAGATCACTTTCTTCATTTATGAAATTAAAAGGTTGGGAGGCAATGTGATTCAATGGAAAGAATTCTGTTTCTGTAGTCCGAGGACCTACATTCTGGAGTGGCTTCTCCACTTGGGGTCTCTCCCATTGCTGATGGTCACTATCTGTATAACTTTGAGCAAATCACTTAATCTCTGGGCCTCAGTTTAGGTTCCTCACCAGTAAAATGAGAGAGACAGACAATGACCATTGGGGTTCTCTCCAGGTCTACATCCATCCCATCTCTTAACTCAACCTAAAGTTCCATCAACATTTATGGGAATAATGCCTCATTATTGACTTAGACTAAGCTGGAGGCCAACTGAAACTCCAGTGGCTGGATTTTTGGTGTTTTGCTTTTACATAATTTTTTTTAAACCATGGAATTCAAGCCCAAAACAAATGAGGAAATCTGAAGATCTAGCCAGTGATGGAAGAACCTGTACCTATTATTCTGAATGATTCTTTAAGAAACTGGGAAGAACTAAGACTTAAAAAAAGAGACTTTAGTCAGAAACTCTACTTTCAGAAGTTACTTTCCCAGAGTGCTTTTGGTATTACAGTAGGAAGTGTTTTTGACCTGGGTCCTAAGACACAGATTGGAAGCTCATTTCAATTATTAACTTTTTTTTATCAAAGCTTTTTATTTTCACAACATATACATGGATAATTTTTTCAAAATTGACCCTTGTAAAACTTTGCGTCCCAAATTTTCCCCTCCTTCCCCTTATTCTCTCCCCTAAATTGCAAGTAATCTAATATATGTTAAACATGTTAAAATATATGTTAAATCCAATATATGTATATATACCATTTCAAATATTATCAATAAAATTGATAAGTGATTTTCAATTTCCTCACCTGAAAAATGGAGATAATAAAATGATTATGACTTTTCTCATACAGAGGTGTTATTTAAAAAACAAACAAACAAAGAAACAAAAACCACCTGATCACCCTTTCTGATAGCATTGTGAGCTTTTGGGGTTGCAGAAAAGATGATGAAGCAGATGGTGAGACAAGCAAGTGGGATGAGCCCCACCAAGCTAAATCACACTATTTCCTAATGGGATTAGCATTGCAGTTTGTGGAGGGCATCCAACCTCTGAGACTTGCCCTCAGCAGCTCCACCTCCTGTACCTGCAGAAACCTGCAGAATTCTGACCATGCAAGTCTTTGTTAAAGGGCCACCTCCTTCAGGAACCTTCCCTGACTCCCACAGCTATTTGTAAGTGTCCTCTTCAAGTTCCCTTCCATTTAGACAAGCTTTTTAAAATCAGGAACTGTTTTTCATTTTTTTTTAATTCATGAGAGAAGTTTAATAATAATAATAATAAATTAGTAATAAATTAATAAATATTTGCCAAATTGACTTCACTCTGGTCCATCTCCCTCTTTTGCAGATGATAAAATCAAGAAAGATTAAGTGACATCTTGAGTTGCTCATCTGGCTAGTGACTATGCTAGGAAGAGGTCTCATGATACCTAACGCTGAGACCAATTTGGTTTCAACCAGAGCGGGCTGCCACTTCTTGGTTTCTTGGTGGTCTATAATATTCTGAAGCAACATGGTAACACTTCCTCCCAGACAGAGTGCCAGCAGGTACCAGACTTGTTTGTAATTGGATAGAAGAAACACGAATTCTGGAAACTTGAAAAATTAGCCTGGATAAGATCAGCTTCCATCATGTTGGGACCAAAGTGTGACTTTCCTCTTACCTCCCCCAGCTCCATACAGAAGGGGTTCCATTTTTCTACAATACAATGCTTCAGAAGTTCTGATTTCCCCTTTGTAGGAATTCCATCCACCAATGCAAATTGCAAGCCTTCTATGCCTTTAGAGGCAATTACAGTTGATTAGAAACTCATAGATATAGAATCAGAAATGACCCCAGAGATAATTAATTGCAATTCTTTCACCTAACAAACAGATGAGAAAACTGAGACCTAAGGTCACAGAAACAGTAACTGGAGCAAAACAATGAAAAATATCTCCCAAAAGTCAGCATCCTAGGGATAAGTCAAAAAGTATTTCCTTCATTAATTCCCAGGATCCGAACACCTAGTTAAAGTCCTAGGATCACTTGGGATGTTTGACTAAAAGATTATTTTTCCATATCAATCATTCATCAAAAATTATGGAAGGGTCTATCCTATCTGTGAAACACCATGCTAGAGCAAAACAAACCAAAACAGCCCCTGCCTTCAAGAAGCTTCCCACAATGTGCCCAACCAGGTGAATGCACGCTATTGGAGTCAAGGGAGGAAAGCTATTTAGGTTGAATATGAAAGTTCCCATTAAACTTGGAACATACCATGGGAACGGGACCTCTTTTCTCACCCTTCTCATCACTTGCATAGCTCTATTGATCCATTCATAATTCCACTGCTAATCATTAAGTCATGAGCCTTATTCTTTAATCCCATTTTATCCTCACCACTCCTCCTAATCACCCTTTACATTAAGAGATTAGTGCTGGGGGTGAGACTGGACAACTAATAATCCATCTCAGTAAAAGACACCTATACTGGGAGAATATCAAAAGGCTTCCTCTGGGCAAACACAATCTTGCAGGCTTTCTTCAGCTGGTACCATGGCCAGGAAGTTCCCAGAAGGCATAAGAGTTACCCCTGGTCCCTCGGAGACAGTCTATATACATAGATATATACAAGACAATATATATGTATGTATGTATATATATATATATATATATGCAAACACAAGCATATGAATATAAATGCATGTATATATGTATGTGTATGCATATATGTGTGTATATACATGTACTTGGGTCAACTTTTTGCCTCTTGGGCCGTATTTTCACCTCCAGGTACCTTGGGCCAAGTTGATTGGAGACCATCCTCCTTCACTTCTTCTTCCCTTGATAACAGGGAGCCATGTGTCCATCTCAATAGCTTCCATGGTAACTTTTGGACACCTTCACTTCCCTGGCCTCATACTCCCAGTCTGGTGAAATCTAAGTCTCCCTTTTCCTCCCTCCCCAACCAAAGGTGAAGGAGGGTAGAGGGTGGTTCTCAGGAAGCCCTGGAGGTGACAGAGGGTCCTCTCCATCTGCCCCTTCCCAGCTGGGTTAAGCAGGAACTTTTGGGGCCTGTCTTCAATATGTGTTGTCTCAGAGAAAACCCAAGAGAATCCCGTGATCCTCCACAGCTGAGGTGCCTCAGGGAGGAAGGGCAGCTACCCATCACAAGCCTTCTCTGCTGGAGACAAATTGCTTTACCCATCGAAGGGTAACATCGTTCATTCAGGTAAATCTCAGAGCGGAAGCCAGAACACCTCATCACTGACAGGATCTGAGCCAGCAGGTTGATCCAGGAGAATAAACACTGATGTCCGTAGCCCCAAGGAGATCATCTGTCAGAGAAGCCAGTGGGCCCTGGACACCCTCGCCTTCATGGAACGCCATCAACTGAGAATCAAGTCGCTCTTGTGAGCCGCTCTTTTGTTTGTGGAAGCCGAAGTCTGTGTCCATAAGGGTTCTACTGGGGAGACACGAAGCACTGACTCTACTGGATCCCTCCCTACAGACCACTGTCCCAGATAAGGTGTGCTGGGGGAAGCAAGGGAGACCGAGACATTGTCCACCCCAATTAATCTGAGAACCATATCAGTGATGGCGTCACCAGGTCAAACAAGCACTGACTGAGAATTTTCTCAGCCACTGGCCAGGCTCCTCACTAGGTTAAAAAAAACACAAAGAACAAGCTGTGGGAGAATGGCGGAGACAACTGGACATACAGGTGCAGACACATACATGATGTAGAGAAAGTAGGTGCAGTGTCAGCAGCTGGCTCACCAAAGCAGACCTCAGGCTCTCTATGGTCTTCCGGAGATGTCCTAGGCCAAAAGCCAGCCACCGGATGCCCACCTGAGTCAAGCCTGTGTCAGATTTCACGCCACGGGCAGGCAGAGGTCACTCTCTGACATGGTTTCTCCACTCTAAGCTACAAAGCAGAATTAAAGGACTTGAATAGGGATGAAATAAAGGGGGGCAGGGAGCTATAAAAGACAGTGAAAAGGGGAGTAAAGTTCTCACATTTTAGTGACGCAAATGCAAGACCTCTGATACCTTTCTACAACTTCCAGATGAGTGGGTTTGCATTAGGTGACTCCCAAAGTCTTTTTTTTTTAAAGCAAAATCCATTTTCCCATGATCCCTTCCATTGGATTGGATTTTTGTCCCAATTCCCCCAGTTTTTTAAAAGAAAAAAATTAGGAAAAATTGAAGAATGGGATTTGTCGTGTTCTATTTTTACGCAGCTTCAAATGTCCATACAGAAAGTATTTATTCAATCACTAAGCATTTTAAGAGTCTACTATAAAGAGAAAGTAAATACTTCTTTAACTGATTAAAACAAATCGCAGGAAGAAACTGTACCCTCATGAGATGGAGCTACTTGCCACGAGTCCTTATATATTGGTCACACTGCTTGCAACTGAATCCAGACCCCATCCCTCCAAATGCACCCTCTCTCTACTACATCATACTCTGGAGAAGAAGAGCCAGAAGCAACAAGCCTTGTAATCCAGCCCCTCATAGCACAGAGAAAGAGATGGGAGGAGGAAGGCAAGTGATTGCCTAAAGCTACGCCGTTAATCAGTGGGCAAAACCAGGACTCAGAATAATCCAACCTCAAGCTCAGAAAAGCAGGGCAGCCAGATGGTGCCAGAGCCCACAGAGCACCCACCCAAGAGCCAATAAGACCCCTCTTCCTGAGTTCAAATCCAGCTGTGTGTCATTTCACCCTGTTTGCCTCAGTTTCCTCATGTGTAAAGGGGGAAAAAAGCTACAGAAGGAAAACAAATCACTAGATAATGCTTGACAATATGTAGTGTGTGTGTGTGTGTGTGTGTGTGTGTGTGTGTGTGTGTGTGTGTGCTGGAGGATTTGGTCAAATGCACTGGGTCCATTTTTCTAGGAGGTGGGATAGTTCATTTACTGCCAGACTCAAGTGATCTCTAAGTTGGCTTTGCTGAATTCCTATTTTCCTTTTCCTTTAAAAAAAAAAATCAGCAGAAGTAATTTTGAAATGAGGGTAGTTTGAAAACAGCAGAAGTCAAATTTTTAAATGTTAAAGGAATAGGGAAGGAAGAAGAACCATGAGAGAGGCGAGGTGGGAAATTTAAAAAAAATGAAAGAATATTTTTAAAAGACAGAAAATGAATTGGCTAGCAAAGTGATACAAAGGAAACCCAGAAAGCTCAAGCTCCCTCTGCTTATACAACTGATAGATGATGACAGTGGCAGGGCTATTAAGCAGAACCTTATAATTTTTCA
The DNA here is from genome assembly GCA_023553655.1 of Myrmecobius fasciatus. Classification (NCBI taxonomy): domain Eukaryota; kingdom Metazoa; phylum Chordata; class Mammalia; order Dasyuromorphia; family Myrmecobiidae; genus Myrmecobius; species Myrmecobius fasciatus. Next base: position 323,459 of record JAJPUD010001209.1, on the reverse strand, counting down.
TCCAAGTGGGCAGCAAGGTACTCTGCGCCTGCAATCAGAAAGACCTGAGTGTGAATCCAGCCTCCTACATTCTCAAGCATGTGACTCTGAGCAAGTCATTTAATCTCTGTCTACCTCAATGTCCTTATCTGCAAAATGGGAATAATAACAATACCCACCTATGAGCTAACACTGTGAAGTGCTTAGTACTGCCTGGCACATGACACCATATGTATTATAGCTGTTATCATTAATTATTATAAATTAATCAAAGTCCAATAATCATGAATATGTCATTAATTAATTGACTGTTTTATCATTGTCATGATTAAATAATAATTTATTGTCATAATTATTATTGTTGTCATGCTTAAATGATATAATTTTATATATAATATATAAATAAAAATAAGTACATGAATTATATATGAGTAGTCATATTATATACAATTTATAACATGTAACTATATGTATTTTGTTACATATATATTTATATTTTATTAATTCACAAATATAATTGATTATTGCAATTATTAATTGTTTTAGAATTGTTTATTTGTAATAGTAAGAGGTAATATGTATATTATACCTACGATGCACCAGATGTCATACCAAGCTCTTCATAAATATTCTACATTTGCTTCTCCCAACAATCCTGTGAAATGGGTACTATCATTATACCCATTTTACAGGTAAGGAAACAGGCAGAGAGAGCCTAAGTGATTGACTAGTAAGTGACCTAGTAAGTGTCTTGAAGTAAACTTGAACACAGATTTTCCTAACAACTGCTGTTGCTATTTCGCTCCCACAGAGGACCCAGTGATGGACATCTCCACACTCAACCAAGCTGGTCTTCAGTTGACTCCCAGACAATCAATGGACCCCAAAACAAAGTTGTTGTGGTTTCCTGAATGTGACAGAGCTTAGGCTTAGTAAAAAAAAAAAAAGGCCAGTTATAAAGATTATTTCTGATAATAAAAATGGTCTACGTCCCTTTAGAAAGAGAAATAGTGACTGTGCCTGACATAAACATTCTGAAGGCCTGAGATGTGACGAATGGCTCTTCAGGGACTGAAGCAGGCTCCTGCCCATCCCTTTCTCTGGATTGTACTGAGGCCAGAAAAAAAATTAAATCCATCAGTAATGACTCCTTTTTTTGGTTGACTCAATAGGAGTTAAATGACATGCAAGGGTCCCACAACTCCTAAGGGTCTGTTGTCTGAGGCTGGATTTGAATTTAGGTCTATCCACTGCACCATCCAGCTGCCCCAAAGCTCATTCCCAATGTGTCTCCTTGAAGAAGACATCATAGGCAATTCATCTTTCTTGGTGGGATTCACCAAACCCAAGGGAATCGGTATCCTCCATGCCTCCAGGAGGCTGTGAAGTAAGTGAGTGTCCTGAGTTTCTGGCCATAGAACTTCTCTTCCACTCCTGACTTGATCCCTCCTACCTGTAGGACACATGTCCAGACTCCCTGGCCTCCATCCCATCACCAGGAATGATGATGGATGTGGACTAATGGAGCTAAAGTGTCAATCTCTAAATCCCCAGGAAATCTGAGGTCAGTTTCAGAGAAGGGTCCCATCAGTGCCTTTGTATTAACCATCCCCCAGGATTCCCCTGCTTCCAAGCAATCCCAGAAAGACTTCATTTCTCTATAGGTCTATATTTCTCTAAGATGGCATAGGAAGAACTCTAGACAAAAGCAGGGGAATGAGCCTCCTGCTTGTGCTGGAGGACACTCCTTTCTCCCAGTATTCCTTTCATGAGGTCAGCCATCTTTCCATTCACCTCCTAATAAAAGTCAGGAATGAAGCAGCTCCCCAAGACTGATCCCAACCCCAGCCGCCCCCTCCCCCAGAAACTGGACAGTACTTAGTGAGATTGTTGGCAACGGATGAGAAATTTTGATTTGATTTGATTTTTTTTTTATTTTAGCAACAGATGGACAATTGCATATTTCATGGTGGTTGGCAGCGTGCCTTTTTTTAAGGCCTTTGCAAGCTCTGCCAATGGGGGACCCAGGTGCTCCCAGCTGGTTTTCACTAACCAGAATGGGCACGGCTCCAGCCTGTCCATAATGCAGGTGCCGCTCCCAAGATCTTCAGGTTCTCTGTAACCTGGAGACCCCGACTGGAACTCCGCCAGGGCCAAGGGTTTGTGCTATGAGGAAAAGTCATCGGCCTTCTCCTCAGTGAGTGATGATGGTGATGGTGATGGTGATGGTGATGGTGTATGTGTGTGAGTGTGTGTGTGTGTGTGTGTGTGTGTGTGTTATTTGGTGCACAGCATGAGAGGGTGACTCAATAATAAGAAACAGTCCCTATTTTCCAATGGATCACATCTGGTTTTAGGCATAGGAAAGATTAACTCCCTTAAAGACTTGGGGCCCTTGGAAATGTGTGGTGTGGAGGAAAGAGCCAGAATGGAGGCCAGGCTGAGGTCCCATGGCAAAGCACAACTACCTCTTGAGATCCCTTAACTTACACAGCTGTATCTGGGAAATGAGCGGGTGGAAGGACTGGCATGAGTGGTTCTTAACCTGGGATGCATGAACGCACGTGTGTGTACATGTGCATGTGTGTGCACTTGTGTGTTTGTATGTACATGTGTTTTTGTGTATAATGTGTGTACACATTGCTATATGCCTGGGAATGTATTGCATTGTGTGCACTGTGCCTGTATGTGGATGGGTGAACTGTGTGCATGTCTGTATGTGTGAGCATTGTGTATATGTGTGCTTGTGTTTTGTTGCATGTGTTCATGTGTGCATTGTTTGCATATTGTGTGCCTGCATGTGTGCATGGATGATTTGTGTGTACTCGTGTGTTTGTGCATGTGTGAATAGATGGGTGTTATGTGTTTATGTGTTCACGTATTGCATGTATGTATTTCTATGTGCATGTACATGTGTTTATGGGTGCATTGTGCATGTGGTGCTGTGTAAGTGTGTTTGGGTGTATATGTGTGTGTACAGATGTGTGCTATATGTGTGCATGTGGTGCTGTGTATGTTTGTGTGTATATGTGTGTACAGATTGCATTGTGTGTGCATGTGTGCATGTGTTTGATATTACATGCATGTGTGTGCTGTGTGCATGTACATGTGTATATATGTGCAGTGTGCATATGGTTCTGTGTAAGTGTGTGTGTGTATAGATGTGTGTATAGATTGTGCTGTGTATGCATGTGTGCATGTGTATACATGTGGTGCATATTGCATGCATGTGTGTGCAGTGTGTATGTACATGTATTTGTGGGTACATGTGTGCACATATAGTGCTGTATAAATGTGTTTGTGTGTATATGTGTGTACAGATGTGTGCTATGTGTGCATGTTTATGCATGTGGTGCAT
>JAJPUD010001209.1:302382-320112 GCA_023553655.1 Myrmecobius fasciatus | reverse complement strand
TGCTATGTGTGCATGTTTATGCATGTGGTGCATATTGCATGCATGTGCGTGCTGTATGCATGTATATGTGTTTATATGTGCAGTGTGCATATGGTACTGTGGAAGTGTGTGTTTGTGTGTATGTATGTTTGTACAGATGTGTGCTGTGTGTGCATGCATATGCATGTGGTGCATATTGCATGCATGTGTGTGCTGAGTGCTTGTACATGTGTTTGTGGGCACACATATGGTGCTGTGTACATGTGTTTGTGTGCATGTGTGTGCATGTGTGTGCATGTATGTGCATGTGGTTCATATTGCATGCATTGTGTGCTGTGTGCATGTGCATGCACGATATTTGCAGGGAGTGGGCTGTAATTTCAGGGGTTAATTTGATGCATTTTAGAAATCCTCTGTTCTGCAACAAGGTCTCCATGCATCTCCTCACTGGGGATAACCCAGGGCTCTGTGACACGGACCAGGAGACAATCCCTGAACTGGATGATCTTGAAGCTTTCCATGATCCCACAGCACCAGTGATCACCCAGAAGCGCTAGGGGGCGCCACAGTGCAGAGAGTGCTGAGTCAGGAATAAGGAAAACCAGAGTTCAAATCTGGTCTCAGACACTTCCTAGCTGTGGGACCCTGTGCAACACACACGATTTCTGCCTGCCTCAGTTTCCTCAATTGTAAAACAGGATTAACAATAGCCCCTCCCTCCCAGGATTGTTGTGAGAATGAAATAAGACAATATTTGCAAAACGCCCTTAGGAGAGTGCTTGGCACATAGTAGGTGCTTAATAAGTGCTTGAGATGCCCTGAGCTTCAGGAACGTTAGCCCAGGATCACACAGCTGGTGAGTGTCTGACGGAGGATTCAGACTCATCTGCCTGGCTCCATCCATCGCTGCACTTGGCTGCCTTCAGAAATAACAAAAACTCTAATACTCTATTGTGTTGAAATTCTCTTTTTCCAAGTCCATTTCTGGGGCAACTCTTCCAAGAAGCCTTCCGTGACACCCCCAGCTGTCATTGCTCTCACACCCCTCGAATCCCTCCTCCCACCGGGTCTGCCCCGCTCTTGCCTTCTTGCCCTTGGCCTGCTACTCACGGACACACACATGCAAGGAGGCTACAATGTCTCCGAAGACAGAGGTCGCATCGTTTTGTCCTCGGCACCAAACCCCTCGCCCTGTCACTGTCCGAGGCCCTCGTTCAATGGCTCTGCGCTTTTGCCTCTTTCCACCTTCCCTCGTCTCAGGACCCCCGGCCGCCTCTGCCCTGTCTCCGGGCAGCCCCTCGGCTCCCTGTCTCAGGCTAGCTCCATTTCCAGCTCCAGCCGGCTGAGCCACCGGAGGGGGATCTCCCTGGGCAGGTATGATTGCACACATCATCTACTCCAAGCCCCATTTGGATGAGTCTTCCCAGCTCCATTATGGGTTATCATTTCAGTACATAATATAAAAACGCATCTCGGAAATGGCACATCAAGGGAACTATGACCTGCAAATACTCACTCCCCATAGCAAATCCACTTGTTCAAGCATGGAAGCCTTTTCTCATTCTTCCTTTCCTGTGGCTCCCAGAGTTCCAGGCAAGCCCCACTTGTGGATGTTCACACAACGGAGCACAGTTATCCCCTCTGCCAGGAGGGGCCGGGCTCACAGCTGGACAGTTCCTCCAATGGGGAATTGTGAAACCTTCCATTCTGCACGGAGAACAGCTATTCGCTAATATGGACATCAACCCAGGGGTCAAACACAGAGAAAGAACGGCATTGAAGAAAGAACCAAGGTGTGTATCGAGTCACATGGGTCACAGACACTCTATAGAGGCTGAGGCTAAACTTTTGTCAACGTATCTGAAAGAAGGGAAATTGCCAAAGGTGTGGAAATGATCTCAAACATCACTAATACAAAGGGTGATGGAGAAACTATCACAAACTCCTGGATTTTCTTCTCACCACAACATTTTCATGAATATAACCTCTTCCTACATGTAAAATGCCCTTAAGTCTGAGAAACATAAACACAATCTCTCTTTTTTACCATTAAATTTTATTATTTTCAATGAACCAGCCTTCATTTTTTTCTCCCTCCTATTCCTATGGAAAAAAGGGAAAGCTTTATAACCAGTATGCATAATCAACTGAAACCCATTCCCACACTTGCTGTGTCTAAAAATGTCACATGAACTGATGCTGAGTGAAACGAGCAGAACCAGGAGATCGTTATACATGGCAACAACAATACTATATGATGATCAATTCTGAAGGTCATGGCTCTCTTCAACAATGAAATGTTTCAAACCAGTTCCAATTGTTCAGTGAAGAAAGCCATATACACCCAGAGAGAGGGATGGGAAATGTGGACCACAACATAACATTTTCATGCTCTCTATTGACGTTTGCTTGCATTGGGTTTCTTTTCTCAGATTTTTTGTTCTTGTAGATACGATTTTTCTTGCACAACAATGATAAGTGTGGAAATATGTATACATATATTCGATTTGTCAAGTATTTTAACATAATTAACATGTAGTGGATATCCTGCCATCTAGGGGAGGGGTGGGGACTAGAGGGGAAAAAATTTGTAATGGAAAGCTTTACAAGGGTCAATACTGAAAAATTACCCATACATATGTTTTGCAAATAAAAAGCTTTAATCAAGTAAAAAAATAAAAACAAATTAAAAAGTGTCTCATTCTGCATAACATTGTAAAACTGAACAATGTTTAATGGAATAAGAATTCAGACCAAGGCAGTGACCAACCATGATTCCAAGGGGCTGGGGATGAAGCTTGTTCCCCACCTCATGACAGGCAACCTTACTCAAAAGGTAGTTTACAGCAGACCCCATCATTAAGATAAGACATTCTCATCACACAATTGACTCAAAGATGCAGACAAAATATTTTTCCCATTCTAGCTTTTGTTTATTGACTATCAAAAACTATTTCATGCAGACAAAGCCCACATCTTAAAGATCTGGCCCCCCTCTGTATGCTCAAATCATACTAGATTTCCTTAAAAGATGAAACCACAAAAACCGCTTTGTTTTCTGACCCTCTTGTTATCAATACTAAAGAAAGCATTACACAGGAAGATTTATGCTCACCCAGGGCACTTGCCTCAATTGTGTAGGATGCCTAAGGCAGAGTCCAAGATAAAGAGAAATTCCCTATAGGATGAGGCAGCCTTCATCTGATTGTTTTTGAGCCTGTATCAAGCCCTGGAACACTTTAGGGCATTTAAATAGAGAACCAGAGCGACTCCATAGCGTTCAGCTTGATCATCCACAACAGGAAAAGGAAGTGGATGAAGAATGTCTATTGTCCAGATGCCAACATGCAGGTAAAAGGACAATTCATAGAATGAAACCATCCTTACATGGACCGTGGACAAACACTGGACCTGGACAATTGACATGGCCGGAAGGGAACGGAAAGAGGATGGGGTGGATTACTTTTAGGACGTCAGACCGTGTTTTTCATAATCTCAAGGTTCTCCTAAAAACAAAGCTCCACCTTTTTGACAACAATACTCATCTGGCAACTCTGTATGCCTGAACTTGATAGAATAAAGAATTTAGGATCTAGAGAATTATAATCGAGGGTCCTAATACAGCAACAGAAAGAAGTCTATTTGGGGTATATGTTGGTCATGGCATGTTGCCAGTCAACCCTTACCTAAGAAAAGTGTCATCAGGGTGTTAGAGGATTCTATGGTGGGAAAGATCTCTATTCAGATAGAGCAGATCAGGGAGGTCCAGTGGAAAGTCCATATGATCCACATGCATCTATGCAACATTAAGAGATTTCCCAGCCTATTGGGGGTCCCTGTGAAAAAATTCATGCAGAGACATGGACAAGAGATGTGGAGGAGGGGAAAGCACCGATGGGTCCCGACTCATATTTTTGTGAGAGTGGCCCAGTTGGACTCCTGGAGAGAGCCAATATATCATCAAAATATCAACATTCTCTAAGAGAAGAGCAATATTTAAACTAAATTTAAAAGTGACTTTTTCTAGGAGAAATCCAATCAAGGATAAGATCCTAGAACAGAAGAATCATAAAATCCTGGGATCTGAAATTTGGATGAGATGCCTGAGGCCATATTGTCCAGAGACCCATGGGAAAAGATCCCCATTGTGTTATATCTGACAAGTGGACATCTAACCTTCATTCCAGGGAGTAGGAACTCAGCAAGGCTCAAGGCGGCACCTTCAATTCAAGTGTACTTATTAAGGGAATTTTCCTAGCATAAAGCCTACATCTATCTCTTATTTATCTAAAGCACCTACCATCTTCTTTCTTTAGTTAGTCTGTGAAGGAAATATTGTCCCCCAGTGGCAACTACACTTGGAAGCATCTGGATTTATGAGTCCAGACAATATTCTTCATCTTTTCACTTTTCATTCTGTTTTGGTTTTCCATGTGAATAGTTCCCACACTTTAGGATTTGGGGTATCATTTAGAAACATTTTAATTTTCTGAGTTGATGCAATTAGTACAAGGTGATCTGAAAAACTGATGATTATATAATAAATATAATGATGATGATGAAGATGATGGTGTTGATAATGATATCTGGAATCCATTTTACTTTGGGTTGACCTGATCTTCATATTGATCCTGGTCTTCAGCAAACAGAGTCAAGGTAAACTTATTATTGCATTTTTCAAGGACTCTTGCAGTATTTCTGATGTATGGACAGGAGATGCCTTGTTGGAAGAACATTTTGAGACTATTTTAACCGAAGAAAGCAAATAGTCATTGGACAATAGGCAGATTGGGATCTTAATTATATGCAACTTTCAGTCAGTCCTGTGATTAGAGAGGGATGATTTCTTATACAATATAATATGCAAGAATTCTGTCTTTGCCTTTCTTCTACCAAATTCTAAAACAGCTAGTTGTCACAATAGATAAATCACTGGACTTGGAATCAAGAAAGCAAAATCCAGCCTCAGATACTTACTTCCTATATCACTTAACTTCTTTCTGCTTCAGTTTCCTCATCTGGAAAATTGGGATAATTAATAGCATTTACATGTCAGCATTGTTGTGAGACTCAAAAAGAGATATTATTATAAGGTACTTGCAGATCTCAAAGTGTTACATAAATGTTAGCTACTATCATATTTATTCCACATCTTCAATGAAAGTTTTATAGACAGACATGGTCAGGAATCACGGATATTTTGTCCATCCTTTTTCCTACAAATCATCCATTATCTTTCCATGCCCTTGGTTGCCATCCCTCTTTCATATGGGTTGAAATCACTTCCTCGAAACCCTAGAAATGAAGTTGCCTCCAGAACAGCCTCTTTTCCAGTTGTTCTGCCCATCTCAATTTTCTACAGTGTTACTGCTACTCAGTCTTGGAGGTGAGAGTCCAGATGTGAAAACTGCACTGTCCTTGAAGGGACAAGTGTTCTAGAAAAGCGGATAGATCTTTTCCTTTTTTCCTCCATTCATTTTCCTTCTTCCAGGTTCATCCCTAAATGCCCTTGGGACCCTCTGGCTCAGTAGATTCTCTTGCCAAGATTGCTGTCAATTTGTTTTCCCCTCCATTGTTTCCCATTGTTTATGTGGCAAGCCACGCTGCTCAGAGTATTCCGTCGTGAGATTGTTTTGAAAGCCACTTCTATTCCATGCCAGAGCTACCTTGGCTGCTGTAGTACTCTTCTTGGCAAGATCAGTCACTTCCTGCATAAGGTGGATCCTTGGCTCTTTGGGGCACTTCACTGGGGCATGACCTTGAAGGGTCCCCTCCAGCAGGTCAGAGAGGCAAGACCCTCCGATGGGCCAAGCTGCCACCATGGTGAATCAGAGAAATGCTAGACAGACACTCGAGCTGGGCTTCCTCGAGGTCTTTGACAAAATCTCCCACAATCTGTCCAGGTGGAGAAGGATGGGGAGTAGCAGCAGATCAACTCAGATCCACTTTTTAGCTAAGAGCAGTGGGTCTGGGGCCAGAGCCCTGAGTGCAAATCCAGACTTGGCTGTGTACCTACTCTGTGACCTGGAGCTCATCTAATTAACAACTTCAAAATGGGGAGAAAGAAAGAGGCAGATTCTAGGAGCTCCACTAGCCCCAGTTTTCAGCCCTGCATCCCCATCCTTAGTGATTGGTGACTAACATCCTGAGCTCTTGAGAAGGAGAAGGCTCTGTTCCATTGCTGTGTACCATTTTTATTAGTGATTTGGATGAATAAAGAGGTGACAGGATAATCAGGTTTTGGGATGACACCAGGCTGGTAGGGAAAGTGAGCTAATGCCTTGTGTGACAGACATTATTTTTTAAGGACTTAAGGGTTTTAGAAAACTGCAAGCTCACTATGAATCTACAATGTGACATGGCATCCAGTAAAACAAATGTCTTCTTGGCTGAACTAATTCAAGTCCAAGACTCAGACTGAGAGAGATAGCTACAAGAGCAAACAGTGACCCTTAACTCCAGCTTGTTCAGGCCCTACCTGGAGAATTGTGATCATTTCTAGGCACTATATTTTATAAACTGGCACATGTCCACAGGAGAGGAGCATGGATGGTGAAGGGACTTCAACATGGATGGAGGGGGGGATATAAGGACAGGGAAGTTTGAAGTTAGAAAGGAAGAAATATGGGAAAGGGACGCGCAAGGATTAAGGGGAGGCTCAACCTGTCAAACAGCAAGCATTTATTAAGAGCCTATTGTTTACCAGACATTGTGTTAAGCACTGGGTACACCAAAAAATAATATAAAATAAAATAAAAAAGGGAAACCTCTGCTTCAAAGAGGTTACATTCTGAGAGAATGAATGTTGGATTTAAATATTGGAACTTTTCCAACACACACACACACACACACACACACACACACACACACACACACACTGCAAGGCTCTTGGGCAAAGACTCCCTGGGAGAAAGGGAAGCCTCCAGGATAATTAGATAAGTACCCTACAAGCTGACCAAGAAGCCAGCAGGCTAAAGGTCTATTTGTCATTGAGCTCTCAGGGAGCCTGTCCATAAAAGAGTGCCAGTCTGCTTTCCTCCATAACCTGTCCATTTATGGATTTTCTTGAAATTGGTATAAAGGTCTAAAGGCCCCATCCCTGTAACTCAGGGGGAGATTTCTGCATTGGAAGATTTTCACGAACATACAAGCTTCATTTAAGGGTCTAGTTATGAGGTCTTAACTTAACCCTAAACTGAATTCACCTTCACCTACCAAAGATGGATGAGAGAATAATATAAGATCCTAAGGGTCGGTGGACTGAAAATGATCCAGGGACATTGACAGGCAATGGGAGCTGGCAAGACATGCCCATCTCTTATGAACAATACTAGGGGCCCTTCACCAGTGCCTTACAACAAAGCCATTGCTTCCAAGTTTACAATTTGGGGCCAGCACTTAGGGGGAGAGGAGGGAACCCAGTTCCATAAGAACCGTGGCATGGTGGAACACAGAGAAGCTACAGTGAGCACTTATATCCACCACCCAACAAAATGCAGAAAAAAGTAAGCCTGTGGCTCCCATGAAAGATGGTGGCAAGGAAGTAACAGAGGACAATTTCTCATTTAAAAAATCAACACCACAGGTCCCTGTCGTAGGGTATTCTGTGCTATCTCTGAGCCCCAGCTGTGAATTGCATTTCTCAACTCTCATTATTAATGTTGGCATTCTGAATTTAGATACAACCTGGCTGGGACTCTAGTTTTATGTTTTTTCAGGCCATTATTTCCATGATAACCCATTTCCCCTTCTTTCTCCATTTTGGGCCTCCAACAACCAATGACCCCATGGTCTGAATCACACTCCATTCTCCTAAAAACAAATTTATCTAATAATTCAATTCAAAAGCTTTTTTTAACATATAATGATCAATCAGTCAACAACAATTTATTATGTATTTACTGGGCTAGACACTGTGGGCTAAAAGAACAAGTAACAGAACAATTCTGCTCCCAGTGATGCTATATGCTATTTGTAATTGGCATTTAAATATAATTGAAAGGTTCCTATAATACATATTTAAAACAAAAGCACACACATATATGTATTATGCACATGCTACATATATTTACATGCACATATATGTTCATATATGTCTGTACATTTGCAGTATATATAGATATATATGAATTTGCAGTATATATAGATACATATGAATATGCTCCTCTGTGTGTTGGTTGATCATCAAAATCTGTGTCCAAACTTAATTCCAAAGTACCTTTTTTTTTTTTTAACAGATCAACAAATGAATCTGAAAGCGGGAAAATGACTTGTTCAGAGTCACATTGCTCTCACATAATTATTAAGTGCATGAGGTAGCATGAGAATTCAGGTCTTCCTGACTACAAAGCTCCATCTCCTACATTACTACCTAACTGCCCCAAATGATTATAACTAGTCCTGTACTATCATAATCAACTTGGTTATGGAAAGTTAAAATTTGGATCTACCGATGAAACGTGCTTGCAATGTTTTTGTTTTCCCAATCTTAGTGGGTTTTTTTAATTACTAAATACAGATGCTTCTTTTTCAGTTGTTGGTTTTTGTTGTTATTTGTATTTTGCCATCTGGGCTCTGATTAATTGATTAAGAGACAGCATGATGAATAGGATCCATTCCTCATTATAGCAATAATAATAACTAGCATTTATATAGCACCTACTATGTACCAGGTACTATGCTAACTGATTTGCAGTTATCTCATTTGATCCTCACTACAACCTGACAAGGTAGGGGCTGTTTTTATTCCCATTTTACTGAGGAAGAAAGATGAAATCACTTGCCTAAGGGCACAGTTTGGAAGCGTCTGGAGCTGGATTTGAACTTAAGTATTCCTAACTCTATGCCCAGTGTTCTATCCTCAACAGCACCCAGTCACCCAGCTGACTCTATCACTTACCAAGTGTGAGTCTCAGCTTCCTTATCTATAAAATGGGGATTTTACATCATTTATTTACCCTGTAAATTTTATTCACAAATAATATTTACTTTGTTTACATCACAGGATTATTTTGGAAACTCCATCATTAAGTAAATGAGTTGTTATTTTTAAGACCGTCATTGAATTTAACAAACTCTTAGGAGGGAAGCTGGATGGCACACAGTGGGCAAAGAAAAAACAGGGAAGTCTGAGCATGTTGGTAGGCAAATGCCCAGAGAAAGAATAAAGAGATGGATAAAGCATGAGTGAGAGCAAGGCCCACCAATGGACAAAGCAGGATTCTAGGGGAACCTAGTGAGATCAGGAGCTCAAAGGAACTGAAGTGAGGGATCAGTCATGTAAGCACTAGCCAGGAGAGTGGCCCCAATGTGGCCACATTTGAGGAGATCCCTGTCACTTGAGGTCTTCAATCAGAGCCCTCATGGGCTATTATTCCAAAGGGGCTTTCTCCTGGCTTACATATGGGATTCACAAATAGAGTGAGGGATCTGGAGTCAGAAGGACATAGATTCAAATCCTGCCTCAGACCCTGGTGGCTGTGTGATCTTGGGAAAGTCATTTAACCCCTCTGTGCTTTAGGTTCTCCCACCTTACAAGAATCATCATAACACCTGCCTTCCAAGATTTTTGTAAAGAGTGCATGAGATAATGTATGTAGAATGCTTTGCAGACTTTAAATTAGTATAGAAGCTGTTGTCATCAGGGTTTGTAATATTATTTTCATGACCTGACGTCCCTTCCAAATCTACAATTCTGTGAAAGACTTTGCTCTTATACCATTCCTTCATTGTGTACAATGTTATGGAATGGATAGAACATGGGATTTAGAAGCACCCAAACCTGAGTATGAATGCTGCTTCAGGCACATCAGTTTTTGATATCCTTGGAAAGTCTCTTAACTAGCTCATGCCTCATTCTCCCCAACTGTAAAATGAGAGGGGTGAGCTACATGGCCTGTAGAGTCCCAAGTGCCTGTCAACCTTAACTTAATGAGAGGAAAAGAAAAAAGAACAAAAGGAAAGAAGGAAGAGAGAAAGAGAAAAGAGAAACAGAGAAGGAAAAAAGAAGCTGCAAAACAGAGAGAATGAAAAAGAAACAGGGAAAGAAAGAGAGAAAAGGGAGGAAGGAAGGAAAGAAGGAAAGAAGGAAGGAAGGAGGGAGGAAGGAAGAATTATTATTATTGATTGTGCCAGATACCATGCTTTACAGTTGGAGATACAAGGTAATCCCTGACCTCAAAGAGCATATATTCTAATGAGGAAGACAGCACATATAGACCAGTCTGAGCCAGGGAGACATTTCAGTTGATAGGCATTGGTTTTGCCTTTCTTTATATTCCTGCCACTAAGCACAGTGCTTAGGTTGTAGTAAGTGCCTAATAAATGCTTATTGATTTGCCTTTCCAGCAATGGTAGTATTGATTTGACTGTTAGAATTGGAAAGATGGTGGGGGTAGAGCCAGAAATGAGTGAGAATTACATGGTACACCTGGGTCCAGGCAAAATGATGAAATTTGCCAGACAGAAGCCCGAGTCTGTTCTGCCAAACAGAACCCAGGGACTGCAGTCTGATTTTTCCATGGAGGAGGAGCCAGAACAGCACTGAGATAGTAGGGGAGTGAGATTTAAATCTATGAACTTGCTTCCACAGCCTAGTAACCATTTTGTAATAAGACCAGATCTACGTATCCACAGTCACCAGAATCCGAACTATACCCAGACAATGAGTAGTCTGCCAATTAAAGGCTAAGGCTGAACCCCAAGAGGGGAATCTCTCTTAGAATCCCTGCAAGGCTGAAGGCTGGAGGGAGCCCTTCTTTAACTCACAGAACTGGGCACATTTGGTACAGCCCCGGCTAAGCCTCAGGCCTAAAGTGAGGCTGAATCTGCTGCCACCAGAATGAAAAAGGCAACGTGAGGCTCCAAATTTGTGCTTTCTTACCCACCTGAGACATGATTCCAGCTCAGGAAAATATGATGGAGAGAGAGAGAAAAAAAAAACATGGCAGACCTTCAAACCCCATGAACTAAGGTGACTTTTCAAGATGAACCATTGGACTCCTGGCTGGCACTGTTCCTCAGCTTCCCCAATCTGGCCCGTCTGCCCCCCAAACAACAGAAGGCCAGCTGCAGGGGGACTGCATGGCCCTACCAGGGAACAGTTTGTAGCAAACAGTTCTCGATATGAAAATGTATTTAATGCAATTAATAATTTAAGAAGGGAGGCCATGTGCTCCCAGAGAGTTAAATGCTTGTCAGAGTGATCGATGCCTGCTTCACCACCAATACATTCTGGATGAAGAGCAGAGGGATTTTGCAAACTTGTGTTGACCTTGGGTTGCTGTATATAGGAGGCAGATTGCAGAGGCAGGCCTCCGCATGGAGGAACCGAGCGTCAGCTCTCAATTTACAGCCCTTTCCCCAATTAAAGGACTGTAAAAACATTAAAATTAATGCAGTCTTAACTCCTAGAGCAGGCTCGACTTTCTTAATTAGTGCATAATTATTCAGTTTTTGATATCCTGGAAAATTATCACATGGAAATTATTTTAGGCCGAGTAACAATAGCACAAACCCCCCTCCCCTGCTCGATTACCATGTGGAAGTAATTAACACTTTATTACAGCGAAAATACTATTACTGCTAATGTTTAATGACTTTTGCCATCGCATCATAAGCAGGAAATTCAGAACACTGCCGGGTGATGGTCTCCTATAAATGTATTACAAATGACTTCCAAAGAAGAGGATGGCTATAACTAGCTGCATGGAAAATCAGGAGGCCAGAGGCCATCCAGAGCAGGGAGCCCAGTGGGCATGAGACCTTTCACCAGTAATGGGCATAAACCATGGGCAAGGGACTAGGTGGGACTTGCTGGGGTGAGCAGGCAGACTCAGGGCCCCCACTAATCTGGGGTAACCGGTGTGGTGTCTCACTATTCAGAACACTTCTAAATAAATACATGCAGTGAGGTTGCAATGAGCCAGGAATCATTGAAACTGAAGGAACTTTGCTAGATTTCATTCAGTACTCCTGGCCTAAGGCGGCTCTTCCCAAAAGGTGCTGAAAAATTATAGCTTCTCTTTATCTCATTCAAAGTACTAGCAGCTGAGAATCGACATCACTTCAGGGAGCTTGAAGGTCACTGACCAAGAATGGTCCTTCTCTAGACAGCTGCACATGTGAGAGGAAGGAAAGCGAGACACAGAAGCAGAGATGGAAAGGGGGTGAGCAGGGAGATAGAGGCACAGAGGAGACAGGACTAGGAAAAGAAAGCTGGAAACCCTGCAGAGAAAGGAGACAAAAATAGACACTAAGATGGAACAAGAAACAAACAGGGAAAGGGGGTGAGAGAGAATGACAGAGAGCAAGAAATGGAAAGAGAGAAACAGAGGGAAAGAGAAAGAAGCATAAAAGGGGGGAGAAAGAAAGCTCTAAGAGATACAGAGATGGGAAGAAAGGGAGAGAAAGCCAGAAATGGGAATGGAGCAAAAGCAGAGACAGAGAGGGACAGAGAGATGTGGATGAAGGGCAAAAAAGCAAAAGCAGAGAGGGAGATAAAAGGAGGGAGATAAAGAGAAAAAGTCAGAAAGACAGAGATGAGGTAGAATAAAGGAGAGAGAGGCAGGGAAAGAAGGATGGGCACAGAGATATAGCATCAGAGAGACAAGGATGGGGCAGAGGTGGGAAAAGAAAGATGGGAATGGGGCAGAGATGGCACCAGAGAGACAGGGATGTGATAGAGATGGCACCAGAAAGATGGGAATGGGGCAGAGATGGAATCAGAGAGACAAAGATGGGACAGAGAGATATGGATGAAGGGCAAAAAAGCAAAGGCAGAGAAGACCCCCAAACAGGGAGGGAGATAAAGAGAAAAAGACAGAGATGAGGTAAAATGAAGGAGAGACAGGGAAAGAAGGGTGAGGACAGAGAGATAGCACCAGAGAGACAAGGATGGGGCAGAGATGGTACCAGAGAGATAGGAATGGTACCATAGAGACCAGGATAGGGCAGAGATGGGACCAAAGAGATGGGAATGGGGGAGAGATGGCAACAGAGAGATAGGGCTGGAGCAGAGATGGCATCACAGAGACAGTGATGGGGTAGAGATGGCATCACAGAGACAGAGGTGGATCAGTAAGACAGAAGTGGGTTGGAGGGAGAGACATGAAATAGTGTGAGAAGGCTGAGGGTTCTCTCTCTCTCCTCCTCAATCCCTGCCTCTCTCCCAGCTGCCTACAGGGCTCCAACCCAAGGCTTATGAAATCTGGGGAGCACCAACCTGATTGCATGGAGGCATTTTGGGCCATTTTGGAGCCCTGTCCCTGTAGCCAACAGCACAGAGCAGGGGCAGCCAGCTCTGGAAAGCTCTGTGAGGCAATAAGGTAATGAATCCAGCTAGAGAGGATGAGTGACCTCGGCTGAGCTAAGCCTCTTCCAAGTCCCCTCATTTCAGGACCAGCTCCCGCATTAACCGCAGGTGGGGCAGAGTAATTAGGAAGCAGTGGAGTCTGTAGTCTTGCACAATTTTAATATTTTCCTTGAGCAGTTCCGAAAGGCTTTTCATCCACCATTTCTTTTGTTTTCTTTCTTTATTCTGGGTCTTTTATTCCTGTGCTTCCAGAGGTCCCCTGGGCTTTAGGTGTCCCCAAGGAGCTCAGCTTTGGAAGCAGGTCCCAGACTAATGGGAACCAGCAAAGGGGAAATCGCTCTGTGTTTCTTCAGGAGATACAAGGGAAATTGATGCCTCTCGATTGTTTGGAAAGGCACTCCATTACCCACTGTGATGGCAGTCTGCATTCACATGACTGCAAGAAGGCAAAAATAGGAGATTCAAGGAGGGCTGAGCTCCTCTCTTCCAAGGAATGAACTCAACGCCCACTTCCTGGATCACCACAATAGCGGGGTTCCAGGAACATTTTGGGGGCTGGGGAAAACATGGGGGCTTTAAGGTGGGAACATCATTCAGGGAGTTTTAATCCCATGTTAGCCAGAGATTTTCTGGGACCTTGGGCAAGCCACCGTTCTCCTTTTTGGCTCCTCAGCTATAAAATGAGAGATTGGACTAAATGACTTTTTGGCTCTAGCCCACTGGCCAATATTTTAGCAACTCGCCTTGTCCCTTCTTTATGCATTCACATAGTCCTTCAAAGTCCATTTTCTCTCAAGTAGCTACTGAAAACAGAGAGAAGTTTGGATAAGTTGCAGCCCTCATGAGTACAAGGTCAAGTAGAGGAAGAAAACACAAGCTTAACTTTCACCTACTTTGAGCAAGTTTCATATTTGCCAGTTTAGGTACATATTGTCCTTCATTTGCAAAGATGGGCTATTTGATTTTCTTGTTATCATTAGCACTTAGGACAGTAAACCCACATAGTGGGCTTGTTGATTAATTGATAGAGAATAGAAATACACAGAAATATATGATGAGAGATCTAGAAATGTTGGGCAGAGAGGGCAGGGAACATTGTTACCTAGAGGTTAAATGAAAGAAGCCTTCAACAGGATTGAGGAGTTCACTTGAGTTTTCAAAGATAAATAGAATTTCAAGTGGAAAATCTATGGAGGCGGGACTTTCTGAGAACTGATAACAGCATTAAGCAAAAGCACATAGGTGGGAAAGGATAGGACAAGTTCAAGAGATATCAAGTAGTCATGGTTGGGAGACAGGAGCGTGGAAGAGGGTTGGAAAGGCAACTTGGACTGCAAAAGGCCTTGAATGTCAAGCAAAGATTGGACATTTCTCAGTAAAAAATGGTGAGTCACTGCATAATCTTTGAATGGACTCACATAGTGTTTTAGAATTTTCATTAAGAATGAAAGACAGCAACCATGCACCCCCTCTGCAACTTGGAGTCTTTTTTTTAAAGCTTTTTATTTGTGTAACATATGTATGGGTAGTTCCCCAGCATTGATCTTTACAAAGCTTTCCTCCCCTCCCCTAAATGGCAGGAAGGCCACTACATGTTAATAATGTTGAAATACTTGACAAGTTGTGCAAGAAAAATCCTATCTACAAGAAAAAAAAGAAAATCAGAGAAAGGAAACACAATGCAAGCAAACCTCAATAGAGATCATGAAAATGTTATGTTGTGGTCCATATTTCATATCCCTCTCTCTGGGTGTATATGGTCTTCTTCAGTGAACAATTGGAACTGGTTTGAGACAATTCTTTGTGTAACTTGGAGTCTTAAGAAAATTGCCAAGAGTGCTGAGTTCACAGAGCCATTATAGGGGTGTAAGAGGCAGGATTTGAATCCAGATTTTTCTGGATTCAAAATCAGGTCCTCAGCACAGTGCCTGGCACAAATACTTGATAAATGTCTAGTTATTGACTGAGGTTTCTATCCACACTGCCATAAAATACCAAGATTTCCAAGGTGGATAGGTGATGGGATTTTAACTGTGAAGTGAAGGAGGAGGAGGAAATTTGGGAGAAAGATCACGACCTCTGTTTTAAAAATAGTGAGTTTCTGGTATAAGTAGGGCTCCATGTGAAGATTTTCTGTAGGATAACAAAAGCAGAAGTGTGGTCAGGGTTGAGGGATGGTGCTCAGGCACCTGCACAGAGAGAAAGGCTGAAGTTGTGGAAATAAGGAAAGTTATTGAGCAGAATATAGAGAGAGGATTGTCCACCTTATCATATGGCCCTCTTAATGATTTAAGGTTTAAACAAAGAACTAACAAAAAAGAAGAGAAATAGCAGCCATTAAGGGAGAAGGAGAATTAGAGGAAGTCAATGTTCCTAATGTCCATGTAGGAAAGAGTATTTAGTGACGGGGGATGGACAATGGCACCAAATGCACAGGACAGTTAAAGAAAATAGGGACTAAAATAGGGCCAGGGAATGAAGAGGAAGTCACTGAGAACCAAGTGGGGTAATGACAATAGGAGATGATCCACAAGAGACTAAGCAGGGAAGAGGTGAGAAGACAGGGGACATCAAACTCAGGCAACTTTTTCAGGAAATTTGACTAAGAGAGATAGGAAAGTGTCTTGGTTTGGATAGTTAAGAAAATCTGAGTTGAGAACACATTTTTTTCTTCCTTCCTTCTTTCCTTCTTCCTTTTGTTTCTTCCTTTCTTATTTTTATTTCTTGCCCTTCCATCATTCCTTTTTTCCCTTCCTTCCTTCTTCCCTCCCTTTCTCCCTCCCTTCTTCCCTTCCTTTCTTCCTTCCTTCCTTCCTTCTTTCCTTCTTCCCTCCCTTCTTTCTTCTCTTTCATACATACTTTCTTCAGAATGGGAAGATAAACATGTTTGAAGTAGACACTTGGGAAAAGCTGCTGAGAAGAATGATTTGAAGATACATGAAAATAAAAGACTTTCAAAAAGAAAGTTCCTTGCAGAGAAAAGGATGAAGTTAAGGTCCAAGGCTGCTATTTACTGAAAAAAAGTGCTTATTCCCCTGAGGTGGGAGAAAAGTAAAAACCTGAAATGGGTATGAAGTTTGGGGGAAGAGAAAATTTAGGGAAGTCCTATTGGATAGATCTGATTTTTTCGGTAATGCACATGAGACAGAAGAGGCTGAATTGTCAGACTTTCAGCGTTCATGAGGTTCCATAAGATAGGACAACATAAACTTGGTCTTCTTTGAGAATGAAAGACAATGACCCAAAACATGACGTACTCGTGTGTGATGGAGGCAACTTGGTGGAGGAAGGGCAAAGGAAGGCCCTGAAGTCAGGAAAGGAGAGATAGTATGAATAGAGACTGTCCCAAAGATGACAAAGAAGGTTGAGGTAGACAAAAAGACAACAGGACAGAGAGTCGAGTCCTTAGGAAAGTCGGGAGAGAGACTTGGAGATTGGGCAAAGGGAGGTAGAAATGAATCAGCTGGTCTGCGGAGGGGCAACGGCATGGTTCAAAGTGCATTTTGAAGCATGTATCCTGCCCAAGGATGAGCCGCAGGAGACCAGAATCAGCCTCCCCACCAGGGATTTCAGAAGTCGGGAGGTGGGCAGGACTCCAGCCAAAGCAAAGGAGGAGGGCTGGATGCAGAGTTTGAAGATGTCAGGTAGTTTCTTGTCTGAAGTGTAAATGGGGCACAAACCGGAATCATGACCAACTGTGAGGGCTTGTAAGAGGCAAGGGCAGGGGTCTGGCTGTGGTCATTCTGGACCGAGAGAAGCATCAGGGTAGCTGGCTTGCCAGGAAGCTGGATAATTAGCCACACTCACACGTCAAACAGTCAGCAGGTGGGCACGGCCCTGTTTCAGGGCCATCCCTCTGTCTGCCCCCTACCTCCCTCTGAATCCCTTTCCATTCCAGATTCAATGAGTCTGGACATAGAAGAGAGAAGCAAAAATACGCTTATTTATTCCTCCTGCCAGAATGGAGAAGACCAGGGAGGGCTGAGGGTGAGGCACCACAGGTGAACAGGTGCAAATATCAAAGCTTTGTGCAGGGAAGAAGCAGCAAGAACAAAGAAACCTTGAAACTGAGCAAATGTTTCTTTCAGAAATCTCAGACACCAGGAAGCAACCCCCTCCAAGGCCGGAATCTCTTTTCTGGGACTAAATCATACCTCTGTGGGTCACTGACAAGCCTAAGGCAGAAACTGAGAAGAGAGGAGGGGAAGATGGAAGAGAGGAAGAAAGGAGAGGAAAATGAATCAATAGGAAAGGGAGGAAGGAAGGAAGAAAGGAAAGAAGGAAGGAAAGAAAAAAAGGAAGGAAAGAAAAAGAAGGAAGGGATGGAGGAAGGGAGGAAGGGAGGGAGAGAAGGAAGGAGGAAGGAAGGAAGAAAGAAAGGAAGGAAGGAAGGAAGGAAGGAAGGAAGGAAGGAAGGAAGGAAGGAAGGAAGGAAGGAA